>SJYC01054333.1:0-36037 GCA_006408675.1 Madoqua kirkii
CCTTAGAAAGCATCACTACAAACAAAGCTAGTGGAGGTGATGGAATTCCAGTGGAGCTGTTTCAAATCCTGAAAGATGATACTGTGAAAGTACTGCACTCAATATACCAGCAAATTTGGAAAACTCAGCAGTGGCCACAGGACTGGAAAAGATCAGTTTTCATTCCAATCTCAAAGAAAGGCAATGCCAAAGAATGCTCAAACTACCTCACAATTGCACTCATTTCACACGCTAGTAAAGTAATGCTCAAAATTCTCCAAGCCAGGCTTCAGCAATACCTGAACCGTGAACTTCCAGATGTTCAGGCTGGTTTTAGAAAAGGCAGAGGAACCAGAGATCAAATTGCCAACATCCGCCGGATCATGGAAAAAGCAAGAGAGTTCCAGAAAAACATCTATTTCTGCTTTATTGGCTTTGCCAAAATTTTTGACTGTGTGGATCACAATAAATTGTGGAAAATTCTGAGAGAGATGGGAATACCAGACCATCTGACCTGCCTCTTGAGAAATCTGTATGCAGGTCAGGAAGCAACAATTAGAACTGGACATGGAACAGACTGGTTCCAAATAGGAAAAGGAATGCATCAAGGCTGTATGTTGTCACCCTGTTTATTTAACTTATATATAGAGTACATCATGAGAAATGCTGGACTGGAAGAAACACAAGCTGGAATCAAGATTGCTGGGAGAAATATCAATAACCTCAGATATGCAGATGACACCACTCTTAAGGCAGTAGGTGAAGAGGAACTAAAAAGCCTCTTGATGAAAGTGAAGGAGGAGAGTGAAAAAGTTGGCCTAAAGCTCAACATTTAGAAAACGAAGATCATGGCATCTGGTCCCATCACTTCATGGGAAATAAATGGGGAAACAATGGAAATAGTGTCAGACTTTATTTTGGGGGGCTCCAAAATCACTGCAGATGGTGACTGCAGCCATGAAATTAAAAGACACTTACTCCTTGGAAGAAAAGTTATGACCAACCTAGATAGCATATTCAAACGCAGAGACATTGCTTTGCTGCCTAAGGTCCGTCTAGTCAAGGCTATGGTTTTTCCTGTGGTCATGTATGGATGTGAGAGTTGGATTGTGAAGAAGGCTGAGTGCCGAAAAATTGCTGCTTTTGAACTGTGGTGTTGGAGAAGACTCTTGAGAGTCCCTTGGACTGCAGGGAGATCCAACCAGTCCATTCTGAAAGAGATTAGCCCTGGGATTTCTTTGGAAGTAATGATGCTAAAGCTGAAGCTCCAGTACTTTGGCCACCTCATGCGAAGAGTTGACTCATTGGAAAAGACTTTGATGCTGGGAGAGGTTGGGGGCAGGAGGAGAAGGGGACAACCGAGGATTAGATGGCTGGATGGCATCATGGACTCAATGGACATGAGTCTGAGTGAACTCTGGGAGTTGGTGATGGACAGGGAGGCCTGGCGTGCTGTGATTTATGGGGTTGCAAAAAGTTGGACACGACTGAGCAACTGAAGTGAACTGATTACAAACTGCCAAATGGACTTAGATGCATGATCAGTAGCAATGTGAGGTTTCAGCCATTTAGACCCAAGATCTGAATTCACCTCAGATGCCAAGGCCTTGCTTTTAACCACTATACTAATGTCTCTTTCAAAGTTTCTTGTACATGGCTGAACTCAAATGAGGCTTCTCCTACTCACAGGTAGGATTCATTCATCCTCAGAGTCTTTCCTGGGTACCCCTCCTATCTTAGCTCCTCTCTTTCCTTCTCCTATTGCATCCACTTCCTTCTCTTAATGATAATTCCAGTCCCTCTGTACAATAATTGCTGCCTTTTTTTTCTCCCATCCTTGGACTATAGTTTCCTTAAAGCCAAATGTTGTCTATTTTCTGTAATCTCACCAGTGCCTGGATTACTGTTCATACTCTACAGGGTTTGTTGAATGTGGGGATAAATGGAAGAATGGATGTCAATGAACCCACGGGGGGATGGACCTGTAAAAGGTGAGAGTTATGCATTAAGGCTCTGCAGAATTGTTTACCTGAGAGGGGTCTAGGATAATCAAAGTAAAAGCTGGCTATTGTTCATCAGTTTAGATATTGGTCTGTTAACTGATCTAACTGGAAGTCAGAATCTAAAATACAATGGCAGATTTAGTTTAAATTTTCTGTGTCTCCACTAAAGTGTGAAGCAGCAAGGGCATGGCAGTCACTGCTCCATCCTATGCTGTGTCAAGAACCCAGGGGCCCTGTTCCCCCATCACCCCGCCTCTACTATGGTCTGCATGCATGGCGCCTTGAGCACTTATATCTTCATCCCCAAAAAAATTGCTACTAGTCCAGCCTCTTCCTTTTGAATCAGGCACAGATACTCCTCTGCTTTTCATTTCTTTACACCGTGCTAATGGAGAATAAAATATATTCTGAAGCCCGGTTCACTGTATAACCTTCTTGCATTAAAAAAGAAGGCCATTTATACGTGTATGGAAAAAATATAGAAGAGATGCCCCAATTGATAATGGTGGGTATTTGTGAAGTGGAGGGATGCTGGAGAATCTTGGAGCTTTTTTGTCTATTGTTTAGGGGTTTTCCTATAACTAAACCATATACCTGGTGAAATGAAAGCAATTTAAAAGTTAGGCTAGCAATTCTGAACTCACAGCATTAATTGTGACCACTATGGGTATACTATTTATTATATACCTCCATCAACACCCCTACCTCCCACCCGACCCCACCCCCATTCGCCGGGAGTCCTTAGGGGTCAGATCCTTACTCTTGAGCCCAGGGCTCTGCAGAGAATGGACTACACTGAGAAAATGAACTCTCAGTTTCTGTTTTTAATTCGAACACCTGTGCTTTGAAGTGAACATGATGAATTTTTTACTCTTCATCTAAAATTTGGAGAAAAGTCTGAAGGATATTTGTGCGCTCTGGGATTGTCAGTTGTTGAAATAATGTTAGCCTGAGGTCAAAAAGAATAGCAATAGATGCTGAGTCAGTTATGCAAATACGCTCATTGATTCTGACTAGCATTGAATGGTAAACGGTCTTCATCTATCTTCCACATTCTTTTAAAAGCATTTTTTCCATTGCAAAGCAGTCCTGTCCTTATGGTGTCTTTCAAAGGAAGCCTTTTGTCTGCGTTTGCAGTCTGACTGAGAGTCCAGGGAGGGACACAGAGGCCAGCGTTCAATTTATTCCATCTCTTCTGAAACAGGCAAATTGTGCATAACCACAGCCAGCCTGAAAGGGTCTCACTGAGAGTGCATTTCATTAGGGCTGTCATTTTTCATGGGCTTCCAGCGGACCTGGTGAAAAGCTGACCTCATACCTCGAGAGGGGTCAACTTTAATAATAAACAACAAAGACGGACCAAGGAAGAGCATCACTGGGCCGGACCTGGATTTATTCCCCAAGAACTAGAGCTATAAGCATTTCTTCCAAATGGAATCGAGAGAGATTCCTTAAAAATATGGGAAAGGAGCCAGGCAAGCAGAGTAACCAAGGGTTAACAGCACAAGCTTTGCTGTTAGGTAACATGTGAGTCAATGACTCTCAGCCTCACTTTGCCCATCTCTAAAATGGGGAAAATATTAATCTCTAATCCCTGATTCCCAAAAGGAAAAAGAGACAGTCTGTATGTTTCACAATACATAGCACAGTGCCTGGTTTGTTATTGGTCCTTAATAAATGGTCTCATCATCATGAACAGTTGGAGCACAGCAATGTGGGATAATTAGAAAAAACTAACACCGCAGTTGGAACCAGACTCTGAATCCAATCTCCATTCTACAACTAGTTATGTCACTGGAGGCAGCTGTATAATTTCTGGTTCTCCATTTCCTCATTGGTGAAATAAACAGTTGGACTGGATTTAGGGTTGCAAGCTGGCAGCCTACAGAAGTGCTTCATTAGGCTCCTTAACAATGTTCCAAAAAATTAGAGAAATTTAGATTTCTCTAAAGAACCTAGATATCTGGTTTCTAATGAAAACCAGGGCAGCATTTCCATATGGCCATAACTGAGCAGCAGAAGGTTTTGAGACAGGTCTTTAGTCCAATGTCCTGTTCACCACAGTTCCCACCAGGCCCTATTGTCTTACACTGAGACCACCTAATTAATTTGCACTAAGTTCCTGGTCCCTGAAACCATTTAGGTTTGCAAAACAAGGATTAGATCAGTGGTTCTTAACTTTAGCATCACCTGGGCAGTGTTTAAAAATAATAGTGATGCCTCCTCCGATATTAATTAAGTCAGAATATCTGTCCACAGCACCTGGACACCTATATATATATATACACACACATATATATATACACACATAGTTTTTCAAAACTCCTCAGGTGTGTGAAATCTACAACTAGAGATAAGACCTGCTGAATAAAGTATTCCCTAAAGTTCTCTCAGTGTGATGGTTCCCTGATTCTGAATTCATTAACTTTTATACCACTCTAGCTTCCCTGGTGGCTCAGCTGGTAAAGAATCTGCCAGCATGGGGGAGACCTGGATTCTCTCCCTGGGTTGGGAAGATCCCCTGGAGAAGGAACTAGCTGCCCACTCCAGTATTCTGGCCTGGATAATTCCATGGACTATAGAGACCATGGGATTGCAAAGAGTTGGACAGGACCAAGCAACTTTCACTTTCTTTCACAGCCTGAATGTGTAAACAGCTACTGTGTGAAAATTGCATGTTCAAACGACAACAGCTTCACATTAAAACGTGATGAAATAGAGCAAATGAAAGCCTAAACAATTCTTTTCTGTTCCTTCTCCTTAATAGCCTGGGAAGACTTGGGGATAAATTTTGCTTATTCCAAAAAGAATCATTGTAAAAGAAAAAATACACATAGCCTTTGTCACTTTTATATTTTCTTTTTGCATCTTATTAGTTTCTAGTTCGTACATCAGGTTTTGAAACCTCTTCTAGATTTATGTTTGGATGTCTCATTGTAATTACGCTAGTAAGGAAGAAAAGATGCACTATTATTCACACACCCCTCCTATCATATTAATACCAAAGTAATGTGAAAAATAAGCATTAATTTCTTTAGACAGGGAGTTTCTTCTAAGTTTTAAAATATTTTCTTTAGCCTGCTTTTTTCCTTTCAGCTCCTCTGATTTTATAAACTTTTTGATAAACTTCTTCATCTATATACAACTTTTGGTCACTTTATCTTAATGCTCTTTAATTTTAGAAGATTAAAATGTACTTGATTTTATCATTTTAATTCTCCTATTGCCGAATTTAGTATTTCTATTAACTATGCTGTCTAGAGCGTTTGGAGGGAGACTTTTCCCACCCAGGGGTCATTTGGCAATAACTAGAGACGACTGAAGCGAGTTAGCAGTAGCAGCAGAGACACTTCTCTTGGCTGCCACCCACTACCTCGGGCCTGGAGTAGCTCCTTTTGGCAGCGCCATCGCAGTAAAGTGATGCTTAAAATTCTCCAAGCCAGGCTTCAGCAATACGTGGACTGTGAACTTCCAGATGTCCAAGCTGGTTTTAGAAAAGGCAGAGGAACCAGAGATCAAACTGCCAACATCCGCTGGATCATCAAAAAAAATAAGAACGTTCCAGAAAAAAACATCTATTTCTGCTTTATTGACTATACCAAAGCCTTTGACTGTGTGGATCACAAGAAACTGGAAAATTCTGGAAGAGATAGGAATACCAGACCACCTGACCTGCCTCTTGAAAAAATGTGTATGCAGGTCAGGAAGCAACAGTTAGAACTGGACATGGAACAACTGTTCAATTCAGTTGCTCAGTCATGTCCGACTCTTTTCAACCCCATGAATCGCAGCACACCAGGCCTCCCTGTCCATCACCAACTTCCGGAGTTCACTCAGACTCACGTCCATAGAGTCAGTGATGCCATCCAGCCATCTCATCCTCGGTCGTCCCCTTCTCCTCCTTCCCCCTGGTTCCAAATAGGAAAAGGAGTATGTCAAGGCTGTATGTTGTCACCCTGCTTATTTAACTTATATGCCGAGAACATCATGGGAAACGCTGGGCTGGAGGAAACACAAGCTGGAATTAAGATTGCCAGGAAAAATATCAATAACCTCAGATATGCAGATGACACCACCCTTATGGCAGAAAGTGAAGAACTAAATAGCCTCTTGATGAAAGTGAAAGAGGAAAGTGAAAAAGTTGGCTTAAAGCTCAACATTCAGAAAACAAAGATCATGGCATCTGGTCCCATCACTTCATGCAAATAGATTGGGAAACAATGGCTGGCATTATCTTTTGGGGGCTCCAAAATTACTGCATATGGTGACTGCATCCATGAAATTAAAAGATACTTACTCCTTAGAAGGAAAGTTATGACCAACCTAGACAGCATATTGAAAAGCAGAGACATTACTTTGTCAACAAAGGTTCGTCTAGTCAAGGCTATGGTTTTTCCAATAATCATGTATGGGTATGAGAGTTGGACTATAAAGTAAGCTGAGTGCGGAAGAACTGCTGCTTTTGAACTGTGGTGTTGGAGAAGACTCTTGAGAGTCCCTTTGACTGCAAGGAGATCCAACCAGTCCATCCTAAAGGAGACCAGTCCTGGGTGTGCATTGAAGGGACTGATGTTGAAGCTGAAACTCCAATACTTTGGCCACCTGATGCAAAAAGCTGACTCATCTGAAAAGACCCTGATGCTGGGAGGGATTGAAGGCAGGAGGGGAAGGGGATGACAGAGGATGGGTTGGTTGGATGGCATCACCAAGTCAATGGACATGGGTTTGGGTGGACTCCAGGAGTTGGTGATGGACAGGGAGGCCTGGCGTGCTGCAGTTCACAGGGTCGCAGAGTCAGACACGACTCAGTAACTGAACTGAACTGAAGTGAAGAGACATTTCCAGGTGTCAGGAGTGGGAGTGACGTAGCCACCAGTGCTAGTGGCTAGAGACCCTTACGTCCCAGTGCACAAGATAGTGTTCACCACTGAGTTACCAGCTAGCCCAAAATGACAATTGTGCAGAGGCTGAGAAACCTTATATAAAGTTTTATTCTAAGAAAAAATGTGCTCCACATGCATAAATTGTGGAATTTCAATCCCTGACCATGGAAAAATCATTAAGACGGTGTTTCAGTTTAAAAATGTGATTTTCCTTCTTCCAAGTACTTTGTACTCTGAAATGAACAGTTATATGCAAATACTGGCCAATTAGTCTGTGGTTCAGTTAAGAACAGAAAGCAGACAAGGTGTGGCAAGGACTCAAGAAAGGAGACAAGGGAAAAAAATGTATTTTTATTATTTTTAGGCCAATTCTTCTATTTGTATCTTCATAAACAGAGGAAATTCTCCTGGGAAAGTCAGCCTCTTCTTGGGAAATAAGAACTTGCCAATATTAATCAATGGGCATCATTAACAAGTGGTCTGAGAATCTATATTTTCTGTTAAAAGTGCATTGTCAGCAAAGAGTGGTCAGTTATAAATAGCCAAAGTCTGGCTCAAAGACACACTGTCTATTTCCAAGAGTCGAACCCTCTGGTTTTGAGGATGGTTCTTGGTTGGTATGCATGTTCTCGGAGTTCTCATTGACCACAGTTATGCAAGATTCATGGCAGTTTAAAAAAGAAAAAGCCACCTTTGAAATAAGACTTGGAATGAGATGAAATACACCCAATAACATTCTTTCGTTGGTTAGGATTTTATTTTCCTAAGGATTCTTTCCTCCTAGCTGCACCTGGCCATTCTACAAAGTTCAACTGACCCACCATGAGAAGAAACTCTGAACCAGAGGGTGCATGTTCTAGCTAAAAACTAAAAGAGAAGGAAAAAAAAAAGTAAGACACACTATGGGGACCAAACTGAAGAAAATATACTTTGGAACTATGGGGCTGACTCTGGTTCATGGGTCAGCAGCTTGAAACTGATGGAAAAATTATCTAGAGGCTCTTTAAGCTCAAAAATTCTATGGTTGGAATTTTTAGTAAGAAAACTGTCCACTGCTAAGACATGCTTTTAAAAGCAGCCGTTTCCCTGATTGTGTTGTTTTCCTGTTCAAGAATCCACCATGTCTCTCCATTATTCTTCAAACTCAGTCCAAGCTTCGAAAAATGCAAAACTCTGAAATTTGAGTAGAACATCCATTTTCATCCTGATTTCCCAGCATCTTCTGATATTAGTGCTAGCTTTTAGCCCCCCAACATTCCTTCCTATTGCCAAGATAGGCTCCTTCCAAGGGCTTCATCTTTGCCCAGTCTGCCTCCAAGCAGACTGCTCTCTCCTACCACTTCTTGTCCCAAGCCAGACATCCTCCACACTCAAATGCCTTCTCTTTCAGACCCTCCTAATTACCCTGGGAAAAGATGTCCATCCATAAAACAGTCTCTGCCACAATCTACCTGATATGAATTCAGACCTGGAAGTCAGCTATGCTGTTAACCAATGCTTCATACTTGACCGTTTCTTTAATTTGTTTAACCTCAGCTTCCTCACGTCTCCTGAGTCCTCTTGTCCGTAGTCCACATAACTAGTCCACCAACTAGTTTCTGCAAGTGATCCACTACACTTTCCGTTCATACTTTTTGTTGAACACCTATTTTACTTGAACCTGAGCGGGTGTGTGTATACACATACACTGCCTTCGAAGTTCTTCCCTTTGCTCAAGTCATCCTCCCCTCCCCACTTCCTTTTTCACCCAGTCACTCAGCCCTTCAGTTCTTTATTTCCAACTTCTTTCTTGCTCTCTTCAGACATTTTAAACGCCTGCAACTCAATTATACAGAGAAGCTTACTCTGTAATTCTTGTCCTCATCCACAAAATTCTGAACTTATCTTCTGTTTCTATGAAATAGGGACTCTTCTGCATCTTAGGAAGTAATGGTGAAATTAACATTTTTGTACCAGAGGTAATACTAGCCCCCACTTTGTGGTGTTACCATAAAGAGAAGTGACATCTAACCTCTAGTTAAGTACTGAAGTCAGATGTTTGTCATCACAGCCCATTTGTGGCTCGTCTGTCTCCCTTATGAGATCATCGAGACATTCAGAGGACTCCTCGTTTATCCATCTTTCAATAAATAGTGTGCCATTCTGTTCCCCACCTGGGCTCCACATTACAGTCACTGAGAGAATCTGGGGGAAAAAAAAAGGTCAGGTGCCTAAGCCTGGAGTAGATCAGAAAGTTTGCAGCAAGGCCTGGGGTTATCGTTTTCCAGGTGAGTTTACTGTGCTCCCTGGTGTGTAGCCCCACAGAGTAATGCCTCACAGGTGGCAACAATCTCTGCTAGTGAGGATCATGCTGTCCTCGTAAAGCAGGCTTTGGGCTAAGCGCTTTCCTAATAACACAGATCTCCAGGTGATGCCGTTGCACCACCAAGGTGGAGAACCTGTGCCAGTGGCAACTTTAGTTCGGCTGTAGATTAGCTGTTTCGGCATTTTACAGACGAGCAAACAGGTTAAGGGAGGTTGAGTGTGCTCGAGTCCTTCTGTGAGCAAGTCCCGTGGCGAGGCGGCCAGTCCAGCCTGAGCGGTCCGAGCCTGGAGCCCTGCTGTCCGCTCCTGCCTTCTTTGGGAGGAAGCAAGTCAGTGGCACCGAACTGCCTTCTGTCGCCCTTCACCCCACAGGACTCAGTTCGAGGTAAGGGAAGTGTCCCTGGGATGCTCCGTCTTCTTTCACAATCATGCCGCTTTGTGTTGCTTTTGGTAGCTCTATGTATATGCTTATAGCATTTTTACCCTCTCTGTGATGCTTTTTAGCTCAAAACACTTAAAGGCCCAATATATTATTTTGTATTATGAAAAAATCCTGAGACCTTAATATAATTAAGAGGACATGATTTCAAATGTACATTTGCAAATAACAATATTCTCCCACCTAGGATATTTGATAATGATGGCTTTCTTTTATTATTATTTTTTGATGATCTTGCATGAAGCAAGGTGGAATAGTATGTCTCTGCTCTAAAGGATTTGCAGTTTGGATTTTCACTGTGTGTGTGAATAAAACTTTAGTTACTTAAGGGATTTAGTTTAATCTCATAAATGATTTTAGCATAAGACCAAACAGAAAACCTAAGCCAACATTTCCTTTATTTTCAAGTCTTGATAGAAAAAATATCAAATTCCTTTGCTAGAAAAAGGAAACGTTGCCAATACCTGAGTTCTATTTTTATCAAAAATAAATATTCTCTGAAGACATGTAGGTGGTCTGAGCTGTTCTCACTACGCCCCTCTTCTCTTCTGTAGGCACTGACCTCAAAATATTGCCCATTCAGTAGGAACCCCCATTTCCAAGCTTTCAGATCCCTGGTTCTCAGACTTTAGCATGCATCAAAACAATCTGGCTCCCCTGGTAGAACATCGATTTTTCAACCCCTCCTGTAGAGTTTCTGATGATAATTTTGAGGGAGAGGGGAATCTAGGCATTTGCATTTCTAAAAAGATCCCAGGTAGCACTGCTGATCCAGGAATAATACTTTAGAAACTGATTTGCAGTGAACATCCTGTGAAGAGCTGAACGTGTGTATATTTTTGAAAGTTCAAAATTTGGGAGCATGGTAGTAAAGCACAAGTATCTTTTCATATATTACCTAAAGGAGTGTTTTTCTGACTAACATCAGCTAACAATGTATTAACAAGAAAGCTACAAGAATGTTGAGGCTTCCCAGATTCTGAGCAAGCGCCCCTGCCTCAAAAGGCAGTTAATTAGTATTAACAGATGCAGCTCATTTTCCTGAGCATTGTAGCACCCTTTGGTTACCTGCAGATGGCAGAATATTCTAGCATAAATGTCAGCTTGTATTTATCTTGTGAAATGATTGATAACTTTCAAGTTTTCTGAAAATCAATGTGTGTGTTAAAGGAAAATATTTTAAAGTATAATGCACAGAAAAATGATATTATTAACAATTTGGGTAATTAATTTGGCAGGTCTTGAAAAAGCAACAAGTAATAGTAATTACTATAAGTAGGTTTTAAATACTGTATAACAGGCTGTGTATTACTTGCTTTATATGAAGTCTATCTCTTTATGCTCAGGGCACACCTGTAAATTTTAATGATTTTTGCTGTTACATACAAAACAAATCTAAGTTTCAAAATTCTACTCATCCTTCAAGTTCTGTTTAGGCTTGTTCCACAAAGCCTCTCTGTATCCCCATATAGGAAGCAGTCTTTACTATATCTTTCTCTACCTCTCCACTTCTCTCATAGTCATTTCATAGTCTTGGATTTCTGGCGTTTTGTTCTCATATTCCTCATCCACAGAGATGTTTCGATAATTACAATTTTAAATGAGAATATGTTATTGAAAGTGGGGTGGGGCTGCTTGCCGCTCTAAAGCTAGGAAAGAAACAAGCTTGCTGGAAAGAAAAGTTTGCTGTTTCCTGGAGGCTGGCAGCAAAGTTGGCAGACAGGGCTACACCTGTTCAAAGCATCGTTGATAATCATTGGGCAAGACCTTTTACAGAGGGAGGGAGGGGGCTTCATGTAGAAACAACACGGTCAGCTCTGATGGTCGTCTTGAAGTTGGGTTATGCTGTGGTCTGATCAGCATCATTTTGATTGTTCCAGGGTAGGTTTGTTCCCATTTCTTTGAGGCCACTTTTTGGAATTGTGGCAGCTTATGTCATGACTAGTCTGGGCACTATATAGTTTTCTTCCAGCTGATGGGAGTTTCAGTGTCTATAAGACAGCTCAAAGGATGTAGCTCAGAATCTTAAGGAGAAACCAAAAGTCCTTGACTTTGTTTAGTAGTATTGTGGTCTTGTTTGTTTGTGTTTGTTCATGCATTTTCTCACTTCTCTGATTAAACTTATTCTTTGACTAAAGGTTTTCTATAGATAGAAGTCAGACAGAGGACATGAGCTGGGGAGAAGGACCATGGGGTCCTCTTCCATTTCACATAAACATGAAAGTTTTTATGTTTTAATAAAGGAAAGGCCATACAAATATACACTATGTAGTGAGTTGAAAGATGTCCTCCCCCCAAATACATTCACATCCCCAAATCCAGAACTCATGAAAATGACTCTATTTGAAAACAAAGATTTTTGCATATGTAATCATGTTAAGGAACTCCAACTGAGCTCATCCTGCATTATCCCAATAGGCCCTAAGTCCAACGGCAAGTAACCCTGCTAGAGACAGCCCCAGGGAAGAGGAGAGGCCATTTAAGACAGAGGCAAAGATTGGACGGATACAGCCAGAAATGTAGAGAGAGGCTTGGTAAGTTATGCAGGTCACACAGCAAGTGGAGAGCAGTTCAGAGACACTACATCGGATCGCCTGACTCCAAAGTTCAGCCTGCCCACCACCTGGGTGGTGTTGTTTAATTGCTCAGTCCTGTCTGACTCTTTGTGACCCCATGGACTGTAGCCTACCAGTCCGTGGGATTTCCCAGGCGAGAGTACTGGGGTGAGTAGCCATTCCCTTCTCCATGGGATCTTCCTGACCCAGGGATCAAACCTGTGTCTCCTACATCTCCTCTATCGGCAGGTAGATTCTTTACCACTTTACCAAGTAAGTGACAGTGTCGCAAAATTATACTTTCACTAGATAAATAGAAATTTTTGTCTTCGGTCAACTCAGAGAAAGACGACAGAACAAAAATTCTGACCGGAACTTGCCCTCAGAGTGTTGGGGGGAAATCAGACTCTTCCTGGAGTATGGTACAAATCCAGTTTAAAAGAACATATTCAGTATTGTAATTTCATATTTCTCAGATAATGAGGTACTTTTTTTTGTTTAAGAAACTCAAGTCTTTATTTAATTGTATTCCTCAAAGTGTCATTACATCTTTTATCCCATCCACTAGCTTTACCTGAGCACTTATAAAGATGCCCCTTCACCCCCACCTCCTAGGTATATGTCTCCTTAATATGTATCCAAGCTGTGCACAGAGTTGGAGAATCACTACCCTCCTGTTGCCCTTGGCTATGAACCACCAAAGTAGGACCTCATATTACAGATGTGATGTGTGGTACAAGCAGGGTTTGAAGTCAGTGGATTTTGGCTAGAATATCAATGCAACCACTTAGCCACTTTCTCCACTTGGACATTTAAGCTCAGTCCAGTGAATGGAGTGGTATCTTCACACTGGGAGAGTAGTGGCAGGTTGGGGGTGGGGTGATGGTGAAGGGAAGTTTAAAAGTAAGGACTTAAAACATATCAACCAGTGATTTTAAAATTAATCTTGAAAAGGAACATTTCAGTTGCTTAGCACTGACAGATTTCTGCTTCTTTAGTTGGAAATTAAGATTTTTTTTTTTAGTGATGATATGAATAGGGAGAAAAAACTGCATCTTTAAACACTTGACTTATCCTCACCCCAGTGTGATTCCCACTCACTGAGAAAGATCAGAAAGCAGCCTGCACCTCCCTATTCACACCAACTTCTGAATATCATATCATTCTGTAGAATTCAGAGCAAACTCACCCACCACGGGAGCGTCCTCCCCACCCTCCTGTCCGTGGCTTCTGCGTCTTCCTCTCACTTTGCCAAGGGACTCTGGTCTAATTCATGGCAGTTAAATACATTCATGATGAAATTCAACATATTCTCCTCTGAAAAACAGATATCACACCTTGCGAGTATATTGAATTACAACCTCAGTGCAGTGCCTGGCAAACCATAAGCACTGAGGCATGGGAAGCACTTACTGCCCCTGATCCTGTCATTAGTTTCAGGCTTATCTGAGAATTAAATGAAATCTGTATATTGTTGTTGTCCAATTGCTAAGTCGTGTCTGACTTTGCGTCCCCATGGACTGCAGCACACCAGGCTTCCCTGTTCTTTACTATCTCTCTGACTTTGCTCAGACTGAACGTCCATTGAGTCAATGATGTATCTCTTTCTCTCTGTGTGTATCTATATGTATATACATGTAGATATATATACATATGTATATATATGTATATACATATATCTATATGTATATATAGATACACACACACACCTATATGATATATATAGGCTTGGCCAAAAAGATCATTCAGGTTTTCCTGTAAGATCTTATGGAAAAACACTTCTTGGATAATGCAATGTAAAGAACCTGAACTTTTAAAAATAGCTAGTATAAGTACCCTCATGGCATAACCATCTGTCTGGACCTTGAAAACTCTGAATGCATCCCTGTATGTTACAATCCTGAGTATCAAAGGCACATGAGATACTTGCTACCTGAAGGACTTAATTACTGACTACTTAAAAAAAAAAAAAAACTAACAACGTGAGCACAGGTTTCTGTTGGTTTTATCTTTTTTTTCCCTCTCATATAATAATTCCTGTCCAAAAAGAAGTCATTGCTTTAAAATGTTGGCCAGACCAGCAGACTCCTGGGATACCACTTTGCTTCTTATGAACCATTTACCCCTTCTAGATATTTCTAATTGGCTACTACAAAATGTATGTTTGAATGACCAGCCTCTTTGCCAGTTACTCACAGCCAAAGATGTTGCATAAGGAAGAAGAGATGATTTGAAATGTCTATGAATCAGCACCATCAGTTTCTCCACATGGCTAAACTTGGTCATTTCGGGAAATATAATATTATTTATTCCTTTTGGCAAACCTCAGATCCCTGTCTGCAGTTTGTTATTATATGTTGAATTAGAAGTCACTGGCCCTCTCCACTGGATGGAATTATCCACTGCATAATTGCATTCTCAGACTCCTCGGCATTAGACCCTTGATGTGATGGGCCGTGATGGCTCCTGTGGTGCCTCTTGGTATATTGACACAAGCCAATAATTAATTCAGCTAATCATCGAGGAGAGTATCTGGTTTTAGGCACTACCTCTGGGATACAGGACATCATCCTTAAAAACTGCAAAGAAATCCAAAATGTGGTGAGATCCATTCATCTCTTTCTATTTGCTTGGTAATTCTTTGTTTCCCAATATTCTCCAGCTTATGAAGTCATCTTAAATGGAGTCAAATATGTCCTTGAAATGAGAAAGATATATTAGGCAAAAAATAAGTAGGTGGAAAGCTGACAGATACTGAAATGAGCTCCCAGTGAACAAAAGGCAAGAATGAGAACATCTTTTAGATCCCATTGTAGAAAAATTCAGCAGGAAGAATTCAGAGGAGAAGCATTTCTCTGCCTTTTTCAGGAGATACATTTTCTTTCTTTGAATTAATTTAGCTTCCTAACATGGAAGCTATCTCATTTACTATTTGAAGACTAATAAAACATTAGTTTGCAGAAGCAATATTTCAGTGTAACATTTCAATGTCTTACACTCAGTTCTTAAAATAAAATTATGTAGGGATATAAAGAATCTACCTGCAATGTGGGAGACCTGGGTTTGGTCCCTGGGTTGGAAAGATCCACAGGAAGAGGGCATGGCAACCACTCTAGTGTTCTTTCCCAGAGAATCCTCCATGGACAGAGGAGCCTGGCAGGGTACACAGTCCATGGGGTCGCAAAGAGTTGGACATGGTTGAGCGACTAAGTGCATAGCATATATAGCTTCCCAGGTGGCTCAGTGGCAAAGAATTTGCCTGCCAATGCAGGAGACACAGGTTTGTTCCCTGAGTTGGGAAGATTGCCTGGAGAAGGAAATCGAAACACACTCCAGTATTCTTACCTGGAAAATCCTATGGGTTTTCCCAGAGGAGCCTGGCAGGCTATACAGTCCATGGGGCTGCAAAGTACTGGACTAAATGGCTGAGGGCACACACACAGCAGACATACCAGGAAAGTGCACATAGTGTACGTATAGGGCTCTTTTTTTTTTTTTTAACACAGTAGCTATGACCATGTAACCAGTGCACAGATCAAAACATAAGACACTACCATTAGCAGACTTTGACTATCTTTGACTCTATGGATCACAACAAACTGTGGAAAATTCTTCAAGAGATGGGAATACCAGACCACCTGACCTGTGTCCTGAGAAATCTGTATGCAGGTTAAGAAGCAACAGTTAGAACTGGACAAGGAACAACAGACTGGTTCCGAATTGGGAAAGGAGTACATCAAGGCTGTATATTGTTACCCTGTTTATTTATCTTATATGCAGAGTACATCATGTGAAATGCCAGGCTGGATGAATCACAAGCTGGTATCAAGATTGCCAGGAGAAATATTAATAACCTCAAATATGCAGATGACACCACCCTTGTGGCAGAAAGCAAAGAAGAACTAAAGAGCCTCTTGAGGAAAGTGAAAGAGGAAAGTGAAAGAGGAGAGTGAAAAGTTTGGATTAAGGCTCAACAATCAGAAAACTAAGATCATGGCATCTGGTCCCATCACTTTGTAGGAAATAAATGGGGAAACAGTGGAAACAGTGACAGACTTTATTTTGAGGAGCTCCAAAATCACTGCAGATGATGACTGCAGCCATAAATAAAAGACACTCTTTGGAAGGAAAGTTATGACCAACCTAGACAGCATATTAAAAAGCAGAGACATCACTTTGCCAACAAAGATCCATCTAGTCAAGGCTGTGGTTTTGGCAGTAGTCACGTATGGATGTGAGAATTGGACTGTGAAGAAAGCTGAGCACCAAAGAATTGATGCTTTTGAACTGATGTTGGAGAAGACTCTTGAGATTCCCTTAGACAGCAAGGAGATCCAACCAGTCCATCCTAAAGGAGATCAGCCCTAAATATTCATTGTAAGGACTCTTGTTGAAGCTGAAACTCCAATACTTAGGTCACCTGATGTGAAGAACTGACTCACTGGAAAAGACCCTGATGCTGGGAAAGATTGAAGGCAGGAGGAGAAAGGAATGGTTGGATGGCATCACTGACTCAATGGACAAGAGTTTGAGCAAGCTCTGGGAGTTGGTGATGGACAGGGAAGCCTGGTGTGCTGCAGTCCTTGGGGTTGCAAAGAGACAAGACTGAGTGACTGAACTGAACTGAGTGGCAGGCTGAGCCTGATCAAGGTTCTTCAAGGCTGAAAGTGAAGTGAAAGTGTAAGTCACTCGGTCGTGTCCAGCTCTTTGCTATACAGTCCATGGAATTCTCCAGGCCAGAATACTGGAGTGGGTAGCCATTCCCTTTTAAGGGGATCTTCCCAACCCAGGGATTGAACCGAGGTCTCCCACATTGCAGGTGGATTCTTTCCCAGTTGGGCCACAAGGGACGCCCTGTTCAAGGCTGCTGTCCTCCAAAAGGTACGCAGTGACTTGTAACCCCAGAGGTTTGTTTCACCTGTTTCTGAACTCTTCGTAAACAGACCCATACAATCTGTGTTCTTTTAGGCCTGTCCATAGCCCACCAGGATCCTTTGTTCATGGGATTCTCCAAGGAAGAATACTGCAGTGGGTTGCCATTTCCTTCTGCAGGGGATCTTTCTGACCCACGGGTTGAACCTGCGTCTCCTGAAGCTCCTGCACTGTGGGCAGATTCTTTACTGCTAAGCCACCAGGGAAGCCTAACATTGTTTCTTTCATGCAACAAGCTTTTGCCCAATTTTCTCTTAGGTCATCTGCTTTTTCTGTTAATGATTTGTTGAGTAATTTTGTAAACTCTGGTTCCTAGTTATTTTACTTATTTATCTGCTGTGAATATCTTCCTCCACTTTTTGAGTTGCATTTTCACCCTCTAAATGATATTTTTGAGAAACAGAGAATCTTTAAATGTAATACACATTACCTCTTCTTTTATAAGAGCCTTTTCTGCTTAACAAATCTTTACCCTAGATCAAGAAAGTACGCTCCTATTTTATTTTTCTAAAAGCTTAATTGTTTTATCTTTACCATTTAGATTCATAGTCAATCTAGATGTGATCTTTTATTTTTGGTAGTTGCTGAAAATGTTTGTCCTCTGAAGTATTTAAGTCAAATCATTCTTCACATCAGAGGATAAATATTTAACAAAATGAAATTATATTTTTCTGGTTTTCATGCTTTTATTTAGTAACTAGTTTTGTGCACTTAGCACTTTGTTAAAATATCAGTTCAGTTGCTCAGCTGTGTCCGACTCTTTGCGACTCCATTAATTGCAGCACGCCAGGCCTCCCTGTCCATCACCAACTCCGGGAGTTCACTCAGACTCACATCCATCGAGTTGGTGATGCCATCCAGCCATCTCATCCTCGGTCGTCCCCTTCTCCTCCTGCCCCCAATCCCTCCCAGCATCAGAGTCTTTTCCAGTGAGTCAACTCTTCACATGAGGTGGCCAAAGTATTACATTGTTATCTTTATAACTCTGATAGTCTGTTGAATGGCTGTGGAATTATTTAACTCACTTCCTGTTGGTAAATATTGAGGTTGGTCCAAATCTTTCCAAATAATCAATGCTATGAAAGCAATCTTTAAATGGATTTGTGGTTTAGTTTCTAATTACATCTGACTCCTTTGCAACCCTGTGAACTATAGCCTGCCAGGCTCCTCTGTCCATAGGATTTCCGAGGCAAGAATACTGAAGTGGGTTGTCGTTTACTTATCCTGGAGATCTTCCTGACCCAAGGATCAAACCCATTTCTCCTGCTTGGCAGGTGGATTCTTTACCACTGAGCCACCTGGGAAGCCCAGGTGAATGTGCAGCTTTAAATATTTATTAAAACAGTTACTTTTAATATAATCAAGAATTAGGTTGCTGGGTTGAAGGGTATCCACATTTTAAAGTTTTGAGCAAAAGTGGATATACCATGGAACTTAAATTCAGAGCCCTCTACTTTCCACAAGCATCTTTGAAGTCCCTGTAGCAAATTTTTTATTTGCAATTTTTTATCTTATATCAGTGATTGCAAAAAGCTTTTTCTTTCATCTTGGCCCTTATGGTATCATCAGTTAAAGGTATCATTTAAAGGGTCCATTCTTACTTTGATACAGTATACCTTTGGTTTGATAAAGTCCACTGGGCCTTTTGTTTTTGTTTATTGTCAAACTAGTTATTAGTGGGAAGAAATGCTTGGCTGACCCATAGGGTAAAGAGCGCCTCTCTAATATATTTCTAGTTACATTTTGTGTTGATCTTTCCATGATAACAAAGAATGCCATCCACATGGATTCCAGATCAAGAAAGAAACAATACATACTTGCCCTTGTCTCCTAAGGAAATGATAGTATTCCAAGATGTATCTGTAACTTTGTGTAAAGAGGAGAAAACAAAAATGCAATTTACTATTTTTTGGAATTCAAGTGATTTGAACCTGATTTAAAATGAAAGCTAAGGTCAGATACCACACTCCCTGCTTAGGTTGCAGCTTTATGTCTTTACCCTTAAACTTTCACTATAAAATTTTCTTCTCTGGAAAGTACGTACCTCCAGTTTGCTTTTGCTATAAGATGTGATAAATTCAGCAGCATCTAATCTGAGCCTCTTGTTTAAATCATTAACATCTTTATCTAATCTTAGTCCTGCCTAATAACACATGAGTGCTCAAACTTCTGTCCACTGGGCCTTTTGTTTTTGTTTATTGTCAAACTAGTTATTAGTGGGAAGAAATGCTTGGCTGACCCATAGGGTAAAGAGCGCCTCTCTAATATATTTCTAGTTACATTTTGTGTTGATCTTTCCATGATAACAAAGAATGCCATCCACATGGATTCCAGATCAAGAAAGAAACAATACATACTTGCCCTTGTCTCCTAAGGAAATGATAGTATTCCAAGATGTATCTGTAACTTTGTGTAAAGAGGAGAAAACAAAAATGCAATTTACTATTTTTTGGAATTCAAGTGATTTGAACCTGATTTAAAATGAAAGCTAAGGTCAGACTACCACACTCCCTGCTTAGGTTGCAGCTTTATGTCTTTACCCTTAAACTTTCACTATAAAATTTTCTTCTCTGGAAAGTACGTACCTCCAGTTTGCTTTTGCTATAAGATGTGATAAATTCAGCAGCATCTAATCTGAGCCTCTTGTTTAAATCATTAACATCTTTATCTAATCTTAGTCCT
The DNA here is from genome assembly GCA_006408675.1 of Madoqua kirkii. NCBI lineage: Eukaryota > Metazoa > Chordata > Mammalia > Artiodactyla > Bovidae > Madoqua > Madoqua kirkii. The sequence continues at coordinate 19,778 of SJYC01054333.1, forward strand.
GCCTAATAACACATGAGTGCTCAAACTTCTCTGTGTCCATTTAAAACAGGGCATCTAGCTACCCTCTTACTTAAAACTGATAAGTAATCCTTTAGACTTAGGAATGCTTCTTAATAAAAGGAACATGTAGAAGTCATTAGCATGGACTGTAAGTTTAAAGCTGCTTGATTTAGAGTGTATTTCAGTTCTTGCTCCTCCCTCATATTTATATTTTTAAGCTGGTGGCTTTTTTTTTCAAGTGATTTTTTTTTTTTTCTGCTTGATGGGTGAATACACCAACCCTCTAACAGCTTGTTGGCCATTTGCACAAGAAGTGAAAGCACTTTGATGAATACAAGTTACTCAATTTGGGGCATGGGGTTTGAGTTTGACCGTAACTGTCGGTGATCATTGCTGCCTGCAGATGTTAGTGGCTGCTGTCCATCATGCTGAGTGGTCCCAGGCCGTCAGATTAAGCTGAGGCACCTGGAAACACCGCATCTGAACATCGGTTTTATCACACCCAGCAAGGAGCCTTCTTTTATCATAATCCCTAAAAGTTTCTGAGCCAAGAGGCCACTGCCTGATAAACTTCGCAGAAACCTCACCTGGAATTAAGAGAAGTTTCTTTCCAGAACCAAGCCCCCAAAGGAAAAAGCAACTCAATTCATGAAGGATGTAAATAAATACACCCTAAGTTTTCAGGGAGCATCTTCAGGTAGATTTGTCTTTTTTCTCTTGTCACCTAAGCATTTTACAAGTTCTGCTGACTTTCTAGATCAAGTGGAAACAAAAAATGCCATTCTTCATTTTTGCAGTCAAATCCGCGTGTATGGATAGCACCATGGAACAGGCAGAACTCTGAGCTTAGGACACTGTTGTTTGTGTGTTAGTCACTCAGTCGCGTCCGACTCTTTGTGACCCTATGGAATATAGCCTGCCAGGCTCCTCTTTCCATGGAATTCTCCAGGCAAAAATATGGGAATAGATTGCCATTTCCTTCTCCAGGGGATCTCCCCGACCCAGCGATCGAACCCTGGTCTCCTGCTTGGCAGGCAGATTCTTTACCACTGAGCCACCAGGGAAGCCAAGATGCTTTGAGAATAACCCAGAATGCCCCTGGGCTTCCTAGGTGGCTCAGTGGTGAGGAATCTGCCTCTCAAGCAGGAGACGGTCTAGGGCCTGGGTCAGGAAGATTACCTGGAGAAGGAAATGGGAACCCACTCCAGTATTCTTGCCTGGGAAATCCCATGGACAGAGGAGCCTGGCAGGCTACAGTCCATGGAGTCACAGAGTTGGACACAACTTAGCAACGAAATAGCACAGTAGCAGACATGCCCTAAATCTCACTGTTCCCTTCCACTGCCAGAAAGTTAAAAAAAAAAAAAAAAAAAAACTGGAAACCCTACATACTTAATTTCTTCCTAGTCTTAAGGACTTTTGGTTATTTTTAAATTTTTTTTTCAGTTTTATTGAGATATAATTGCCATACAGCACTGTATAAGTTTAATGTGTACAGCATAATGATTTGACTTACATTAAGAAGCAAACATTTTCAAGGTATTTCATTTCTTCATTATTTTAATGAATTAAGCAAGGTAAAATTGAGTTACCTCTGTGAAACCCTCTCTGATCCGTGTCTGTTTTTATAATTGTACTGAGTATTTTTATTAATAAATATTCTAAACTGTTCTGATATGTTAAAATATATTTATTTATTTCACCTGCATATATGAGATTAGACTTCTCAGTGAAAAGGTATGGACATCTTTAACTTGAGAAATGTGGCCAGGTTGGAAATACTGCAGATAATGGGGTTGTACCATTTTCTCTCACTTATTTCTGTACTTTCTATTTCTTAAAGGTTCCATACTCTATATTAAAAAGTATATTTCTTAGCCTTATTGCTTGCCTTTTGAAAGTACTATTATGAGGTTTGGGGGGTTTTTTCTGGGTACTTTGAAATTTTCTCTTTTCCCTTGATTTTCAATAATTTGATGATAATGGGTCTCAGTGTGTTCTTTGTTCTTCATGAGAATCACTGAGCTCACAGAATCTGTAATATGGGGTTTTTCACTTTTGAAATTTCATGGTCATTGTCTCTTTAGCTGTTGTTTGTGACCCTTGTTTTCTCTCCTTCTAATACTCCAGATAAATGTACAATATATTTAGACTTTTGGCTATATCCCTCATGTTTCTTATATGTTTAAAAATTCTCTTTTGCCTTTTTCAGTTTACCTAATTTATTGAGTCATCGTCAAGTCCTCTTACTCATATTGTTTGCTGTCTCCAGGATGCTGTTAACCCTATTCAATTTATGAGTAATTTCCAGTGTTTTAATTTCTAGGATATTTGCTGCTTTTTATAGATTCACATTTTCTATTGAAATTGTCAGTCTTTTCACCCGTCTTATCTATCCTCTCTGTGTTCATCGTGACCATGTTTAAGTTGTGATTTGTTAACTCCCCTGTCTGGACCATCTGTGGACCCACCTTCACCGTGTGTTTTTGGATCACCAGTCACAATTGTATTATACATTGGATGTCTCAGACTTCTTGAATGTGTGTCAAATGCTGTATTGAGAGAATCCAGGAAGTTACAAGTAATGTTTTTCCTAGAGACAGTTCCACTTTCTTCCGCTTGGAAATAAAGAGAGAAGCCTATTTTCTCAATCCAAGCAGAGACTGAGCCAGCCCAGGACAGAATTTTCCTCTCAGTAAGATACGATTCTTCTCTGCATCATCCTTGTTGCTTAGGCACGGCTCATGTGATGTTGTTTGCAAGCCTGACTTTTTAGGCCTAAAAAATGACAGATTCAGTGCAGCTCCTGGGAGGTTTTCTCTTGAACATTTCATTTCCAAAGATTCAAAACTGAGCAATGGTTTTAAAGAAAAAACAAGTGGTTTGTTTGAAGAGAGCCCCACTTCTCCACTTTGTCTTGCAACCATGTCAAGATTAAGGGAAATTCACTCTGGCTGTAAGGATCCTTTTATCTTCTCTCCTAGCTTCCTATGTACATCCCAGAGCCTGTTAGATGCCATGTGGATAAAACCAGTTGCATTTGGGCCTCCTTAAATTTCCAGTCCATCAGCCAGCATCAAGTATCCACAAAACAGTTTCCAGTTTCTCTTTCCTTAAGTAAAGTTTCCCTGTTTGGATCAGGCCTTAGCCTTTATGCAGCCCAAATCAGTAAATATCCCAGGATAAAAAAAAAACAACTGACGATTCTCAGCTCACATTTGAAGTCCCCTCCATTCTGCTCTGAGGTCCAGCTTGCCTAATCCTTGTCAGTTCTGTAGCTTTCCAGTGTCTTCAAAAATATGTCTTTGGTAACCTGTCTGGCACTTCTAGTACCTGCAATAAAGCTGTTGCCCTGCTTTGAGTTTCTATAGCCAGACTAGAGGTAAAAAGCATTCACTTCATTGCCTGAAATGTGAGGCTGAAGGAGTCTTTGTGACTTTAGGGGGAAACCTGAAAGCTTAGAGTTTTGATGCTAGTCTCTGCTACTTCCTTGGGATCACTTGACTTTCTCTGCATTCGGAACATCCCCCTTTCCTTACAAATAATCCTGAACTAAGTATAGGGTGTTTAAAAATCTCTGGTCTGGTATTACCACCCACCTCATGTTTTTGACTCTAGTAACATCAGATGGCTTATAGTCCTTTCTCCTGGGCAATCCATCAGCTTGTTTAGTCCTCTGTGATTTTGTTTGTTCCCTTCTATGCACTGCATAAGCTTTTCTCTGACCTTTTTTATCTTCTTAAGTATCCTTCATAATACTTGGTGCAGGTATCATCTCATTACTAAGACTTCCAAATTAGAAAGGGTGCCACTCCTCTGTCTACCTCTACATACCTCTCCATACTCAATTGTATTCAATCATTCTATAGAAACAGTTGAAAACAGGCATTAAGCACTCCACAACTAAGGAGAGCTACCAAAAAGTTGGGGCCAACAACTTGCACCTCAGGCTTTCTGATAGTTGGCTGAAAAGTTGCTACCACCATCAGCCAACTGCATCTCTTCTTCCCCATTCACATAAACTGATTACTAAAGAGAAGAAATATTAACTTGAGCTAAGCTACTCCATGATACTGCTGCCTTGCCATCTGTTTTGTTTGGTAAAATGACCAGCAGAGACCTTAAACACTAGTCCTCTCATGCAAACACACATCCTAGCTGTCAGCCTGCAGAATAACAAGCAAATGTAAGTTTCTGATAAGACTTCCCCAATAGCACCTGTGATCAGCTGTCTCCATCTTTTTGTTTTATGCTCCTCTTAGGTAAGACTCTCGTGAGGTTTACCAAAATTCTGTTCTTTTGCTTTGAATGGACGAATCTGGCCCTAGCCTGGGAAACCCCAAGCACTCCACCACGGATCCTAATGGAGGGTCCTGCTTGTCCTCTCCAGCTCTCTCTGAACTCCTCCTTGACCTCCCCATGTAACCCCTGGAGGCAGGCTGTGCACTTCCTCCAGGACCTCTGAGTCATAAACTTTCTATTTCACTTTCTCTTGTGACCTGTTGTTGAACCACAGCTCACCATCTGGCATCATGCGCTCCACTTAACAAATGTTCGCTGAACTAAGTCCTACCAGAAAGGAGAGAGAAAGGAAAGTCAGACTCAGGTGCCACCGACTTTCTCCAACAGTCCAATCCTTTTCTGTGTTCTTCTCCCTAGAAACTTCTTCACACTTCATTTCCATGCAAGTGAGAAAGAAGCTTTGAAGTATCTGTTCATAGACAGGACAGGAATTTCTCTTATTTCTTTATTTTTATCGAAGTATGATTGATTTACAATGTTGTTAATTCCTGTTGAACAGTAAAGTGATTTGGTTATACAAATATATATATATATATATATATACATTCTTTTTAAAAATATTCTTTTCTGTTATGGTTTATCATAGGGTATCTTTTGTAAGTTGGAGAATAACTGCTTTGCAATGCTGTGTTAGTTTCTGCTGTACAACAACATGACTCAGTCATAAGCATACATATAGCCCCTCCCTCTTGAATCTTCCTCCTATCCCCCATCTCGCCTCTCTAGGTCATCACAGAGCGTCAAGCTGAGCTATCTGCTTCCTACGTGGCAGTGTGCGTGTGTCAACACTTACTCTCCATTAGTCCCACCTTCTGCTGCTATAACCATAAGTCTGTTCCCTGCATCTGCCTTTCTGTGCATGCCCTGCAAATAATTTCATCAATACCATTTTCTAGATTCCATATATATGCATTAATACACAATATTGGTCTTTCTTACTTCAGTCAGTATGACAGACTCTAGACTCATCTATATCACTGCAATGACTCAGTGGTCAGTGGAATTTTTTACGCTGTTTAGATATTTGCTTAGACAATGTACTTGAAATCCCCTCCCTTTTTTTCTTTCTTTTTCTGCTCAGGAAAGAGAAATTTGGGGGAAAGATGACATATCATTTACTCTTCACAATCTGAGCCACTTAGCTGTTGTCATGCAAAAGGGCTGCCTGCCAGCCAAAAGGCTTATGTCTCCCAAAGATGTGAGGGGGCCTCTGAGTGTAGGAGTGAAGAGGACAGGGAAAGGGGTTGAACTTGAGTCTGACTCTGAAGTGAGCCTGCTGGTCCCAGTATCACTCACTGGCTTCAGGGACTTGGACAAACATTTCCTTTTTCTAAGCCTTAATTTTCCCATCTGTAGAAAGGGGTAGTCTAAAAACTGATCTTACAATATTTTAATAGGGAAACTACAAAACAGTGAAAGAAAGATGTTTAATATAGGGCTTAGCATAAAATAAAGGCATATTTAATGTTAGCAAATAAATGTAAGCATTGATTATTTTTTTCTCTGCTTCTAAGATTAGACTTTATTACAGTTCATTATCAGAGTTGGATTCCTAAATCATCTTTCTCTTCCTTCTTCACCCTGGCATGGCCTGGGCCACCCTCTGCCCTGTTTAGTTTGGGGGAACTAATATAGAAAATATATATATAATGAGATTCTTAGGCCCAAATCCTCAGTACCAGCAAAGGAAGTCAACTGACTATTTATGAGTTAGAGTTGCAGTAATCAGATTGCTATCACCATTAACAATCCAGGAAGCCAAAAAGAACCCCTGTAACACTGGTCCCCAAACAGGCAGGACTTGATTATTATCAATTATTATTGATAATTATTGACATCAATTATTATTGACAGTTTTCCTAATTTTATTCCTGCTTCCAAGTTAGGACCAACCAGAGCAATTCAAATATGTCAATAACAAATCACACAGGATGCCTTGCTTCTATTAATAGTTTTCCTGAGTCCCATGCCACCAGCCTATAATCCAGGCAAGGCTGAAGCCTTCACTTTGTCCTCTATAAAGCTCCCCCTCTCCTCTGCTTGCCTTTGAATCTCTGTCAAAACACAAGTGATAGTGGCTAGCTCCCTTGCTCTAGCAGTCTCTGAATGAATTGCCCTTGCTTGTTTTCATTTATGTGGTCTTTGTTTAGGTCCACAATATTTAAGTACAAAATCTTGCTTCAACTTTATCTTAATGAAATCTGATCACATATTAAGCTGTGATTGGACAGTCTCGTGAGAATGCCTGGTCCTGCTTCAAGGTACTACAGAGGCTTAATCTTTGGCATCTCAAAAGCACCCAGACTAAAACAGAGCACAGAGAGAAAAAAGTTAAGTCCAGAACACCTGACAGGAACCAATTAAAGATTTAAGAACCAGTAAAAGTGAATGAGGGCTCACTCTGCCCTGGCAGAGGAGGTCAGTTCTGAGAGGATAACCTGGTTGATCTGTAAGGTAATTAAAAGTGTCACCCTAAAATTAACTACATAGTCAGATGAACCATTGACCCCCTGACATCATCACAAACGGTCAGTTCATTCCCTCTGTTCTCAAATTACCCAGAAACACCAAATGTGTTAGGAATTCCCAAACTTTCAACAGCAATTTTTGTTAATGCTTTTTCATTAACCTATACACACATTACTTAAAAGAATAATGTAAAGATACACTGATATATTCTTTAATAAATAGGTTATTTCTTCTGCTAAGGAGTTTTTAACTCCTATTTCAAAATTAATGGTTGCTTCCTTTTATTTGGGGCTTGATGGTGACTCGACAGTGAAGAATCTGCCTGGAATGCAGAAATCAAAAGGAATTTCGTTGTCTTAGAAGGCTGAGTGGTGGAGAGTGAGGGCAGGTAGAGAGGGTAGGGAGAAGAGAGCACCAAACATACAATAGAATATGGAAGAGGATTATTCTTCCGTCTTTAAGTGTATTTTGACAATAACATCCTCCGGCTAGAGAGTTAACTTGCTTTGATCATTTATGAGCGTCTGTGTCTCCTCAATAAGTCTTTAACCCACACAGGGGAGTGATAAAGCCAGAAATAGTGATCATCATTAATCCAGGAGAACTTCACTATGGTATGAGGTCCAAAATAAGGCCTGCTTGTCTTAGACTTTAATTTTCTGTGTTAAAATATTTTATCTATGTATATAAAAAGAAATTTCAACGTGCTCTGTCTCTAGCTTCTTGTGCCTTCTAAGGGACTGTCAGTAAGCTTAGTTTTCAGCTACGACCATCCTCCCTCATTCTTCAGGTATCAACCTGATCATCATTTCCCTGGGAAAGCATTCCATCCCTCCCCACTCCCAACAGTTTCCATCTCCCCATTACATGATCTCCTTCCCATCTTTCCCTCATATTTCGTGCAGTTTTCATTTCTCTACATCCTAATCATACTTTTATACAGATGCTCATGATAGTTTTAAAAATAATGGCCTCAAGCTGGAAACAACACAAACATCCACAGGTGAATGAGTAAATGAGATACACCATTTTTAAAACAATTATGTTCAATTTTGATATGCTTTTATTGTTAATCACATAGCATCCTTGAGAACTTAGTTTATATCTATAAGAAACCTCCTGACATTTTTCCAAAGTGAGGGTACTACTTTATATTCCCACCAACTATGTATGAGGGTACAAATGTTTCTACACCATGGCCAACACTGGGTAGTGTTAGACATTTAAATTTTAACCATTCTGGTGAACATGTGCAGTATCTCATTATGATTTTAGCTGCATTTCCAATGATAAATGACACAGAGCACTTGTTAATATGCTTATTGGCCATTTATATATCCATTGAAAATATCTCCTCATTTTTAAAATTCAGAGTTATCTCTTCTTACCCTTGAGTTATATGAGTTCTTTATACATATCAGGTACGAATCCTTTCTCAGTTATATGTATAGAGAATGTTTAAAACCAGCCTGTGTTTTCCCTGTTCATGTTTTCAAAGTGTCCTTTGAAGAGCAGAAATGTTCAGCTTTTGTTTAACTCTGTTTACCCTTTCTTAAAATAATTCTCAACTTTTAAAATTGGGTTATGGTTTTCATGGGAACATTAGTCTTAGAGTCAGTTACAAAGTGTTTATACTGAACTTAAAATAAGACACCAATTCAAAGATTCCATAGCCTCAGTGATTCCCATGCAGGTTAAATACAGAAAAATCACATGAGGATCTATTACCATGAAAGTTTTGAAGATGAATGAGGAAGAGAAATCTTAAACACATTCAGAGAAAAAAGACTTACTATTTTCAAAAGAAAAGCAAAGCTGAATTATCACAAGGAACCATGGAATTTTGAAGAAAATGGAACTGCATCTTAAAGTACTTGAAAGAAAGAAAAGTCAGCCTAGAGTTCCAGTTCCTAGAAAAAGATTCTTCAAATACTAATATTAAATCGGGATATTTTTAGACACAGAAAAGATCTAGAATTTGTCACCATAAGAATTTCACTGCAAGGAATTATAAAGGACGTTTCTGACCGAAGAGAATAGTTCCAGATGAAATCACAGAACTGCAAGAGAAAGAAAGCACACCACACAGGGAAAATAAGAACAAATGGGAAAGAATATTGACTGTTGTAACATGAACATTAATAGTCTTGTGTTGTTTATAATGAATGGTGATATAAAATACATCACATCCATAGGTGAAAGGGCAGGAGGAAGATAAGAGGAATTATACTTTTAGATTTTTTACATCGTCTGGGAAGTGATAAGAATACTAATTAAGGTAGAATGTCATAAATCAAGGATGCATTTTGAAACCGAACCACTAAAAGAATTATATCAGACTATATAATTAAAAGCCAATAAAGAGAAGAATAAATATATGTGTATATATATACACACACACACGAACACACACACACACACACATACCAAAACAACAAAGCCAACAGAAAATAGCAGGATTAACAATAAATAGACCACAAAAGAATGTAAAATTTTATTCCTTTCTGCCAAAGTATGACTCCACAATCCCTAATCCACCATCCACCTAATGGGTTCCATTTGTTTCAGTCTTTTTATGCTGAACTTGTGAAAGAGGGTTCCTCTTTCCCAGACACTCAGCTGTAAATTTCATGATCAGAGGCATCAAGACTAGCATGATCTTTTGGCCAAACTGTGCTGTCAGTATTTATTTATATGTGTTGATTTTAGATAAAGCTGGGAAGAAGGGAATAGAATAAACATGCTCTGTGAGTTAGGTCTCACTAGGTTATGCTGCAATAACAAATAGCCACCAAATCTTAATGATTCAGAAAATAAAAGTTTATGTCTCATGCATGTGATAGGGCAATGGCAGTCAACATCAGCTCTCCTCCACACCATGAAGTTCCATTGTGATGCCAACTGAAGAACTATCCCTTATCTAAGGCAAGAGTGATGGCAGAACCAGGCAATAACTCTTCTGTTCCAAAATAGTGGAGGTCACTTCTACTCATATTTCTTTGGCCAAAGCAAGTCTCGTAGCCAAGGCTGATATTAACAGGGTCATAAATATCCTCTAGCGGAAGTGGCCTATGAGAAATGGGTCTAAAAGGAGGAACAGTAAATATTTTAAACAAATACTATCAATACAATCTACCACATGCATGGTATTTCCTAACCATTTCATTTTTCTTAAATCATCTTCTTCCAACCATGATTTGGAAAGTATCATGTTCCCAGGAGATTAGATAATTAAATTGCTTCTTCTCTAAGAATAACTTGGCACTGTTACTGCTTTTTTACTTTTACATTATAACTGGTTATATATATCACATTTCCTTCTCATTCCCTTTTTTTTAGTTAAAGTTTTTCTTTATTTTTTAATTGAGATATAATAGACATATTATAGACATATAACATTGGATTTTAAGAGTACAACACAGTGATTTGAGCTATGTACATATGGTAAAAGGATCACTACAATAAGTTTAGTTACCATTCATCACCACTCATACAGATCTTTTTCTTGTGATGAAAACTTTTAAGATTTCTTCTTTTAGCAACTTTCAAATATACAACACTATTAAGTTGTTAACTATATTCACTATTATTTATGCACATTACATCACAGAATTTACTTTTCTTATAACTGGAAATGTATACATTTTGACCACCTTCACGTATTTTGCCCACCCCCAACCCCACCTCTGGCAACCACCGATTTGTTTTCTTTTTCAGATCCCACCTATAAGTAATATCATATGACCTTTGTCTTTTTTGTCTGATTTATTTCACTCAGTGTAATGTTCTCATGGTCTAGTGCATGTTGTTCCAAAATGACAGAATTTCATTTGTTTTTATGGCAGGCAGGAAGGAAATACATACGATAATTTACATACATATGTATAATGTATACATTATGAATATATATTTATAATATCATGTTCTTTGTCCATTCTTCCTCTGATGAACTCAGGTTGTTTTCTGTTCTTGAATGTCTTAGCTATTGTAAATAACGCTGCAGGGAACATCAGGTGCAAATATCTTTTCAAGAGAGTGATTTCGTTTGCTTTGGATAAGTACCCTGAATTGAATTGCTGGATCATATGATACTTCAATTTTTAATTTTTGGAGGAGCCTCCATACTATTTTCCTTAGTGGCTGTACCAGTTTATACTCCCGCCAACAGTACAGAGTTCACTTTCCTCCACCTCCTTTCCAACACTTGCTATTTCTTCTCTTTGACAATAGGCCAGCTAACTAGTGTGAAATGATATCTCCTTGTGGTTTTGATTTGCGTTCCCCTGATGAGTAGTGTGTTTAGCTTTTTTTTTTTTTTTATGTTCCTATTGGCCACCTGTATGTTCTCTCTGGAAAATATTTACTCAGATATCTGCTTATTTTCCAGTTAGATTGTTTGGATTTATTCCTACTGAGTTGTATGAGTTTCTAAATATATGTTAGATATTAACCACTTAGCTGATATATGATTTCTAAATATCTCTACCATTCCATAGTTAATGGTTTCCTTGGCTTCGTAGAAAGTTTTTAGTTTGATGTAGTCTCCCGTCTTTTTTTTTTTCTTTTCTTTTTATGTCAAATCCAAAAACCATTGCCAAGACCAAAGTGAAAGAGAGTATGCCCAATGTTCTCTTCTAGGGATTTTATGGTTTCAGGTTTTACATCTAAGTCTTTAATCCACTTTGAGTTGATTTTTGTGTTTGATGTAAGACAATAGTCTAGTTTCATTCTTTCCAATATGGATATCCGTTTTCCCAGCACCACTTATTGAAGAGGCTCTTTTCCTTGTTACATAGTTTTGATTCCTTTGTCATAAATTAATTGACAGCATATACAGGAGTTTGTTTCTGAATGCTATATCCCATTCCCTTGATCTATGTCTGTTTTTATGTCAACACCATCCTGTTTTGGTTACTATAGTTTGGTAACATAGCTTGAAATTAGAAAGTATGATGCCTCCAACTTTGTTTTTCTTTCTCAAGATTGCTTTGGCTGTTTGGAGTATTTTTGGTTCCACTCAAATTGAGGTTTGTCCTGTTTCTGTGAAAAATGACATTGGAATTTTGATATCAGTTGCATTGAATCTATAGATTCCTTTGGGTGTTATGGACATTTAATGAAATTAATTCTTCTAGGTCCTAGTCATAAATTTCCATTTGTTTGTGTCTTCCTCAATTTCTTTTATTCACTATTTTATAGTTTACAATGCACAAGTCTTTCAACTCCTTAAATTTATTCCTAAGTATTTTACAATTTTTTGCTGCTGTTTTTGATTTTTGTTTATTCATTTATTTCAGGCTGCATTGGATCTTTGTTGCTGCACGGACTTTCGCTAGTTGCAAGTGGGGGCTGCTCTTCATTGCGGTGCACAGAGTATGGGTTTTAGGGTGCTTGGGCCTCAGTAGTTGTGGTGCGTGGGCTCAAAAGTTGTGGCTCCTGGTCTCTAGTGCACAGGCTCAATAGCTGTGCTGTATGGTCTTAGCTGGCCTACTACATGTGGAATCTTCCCGCTGCTGCTGTTGCTGCTGCTGTTGCTAAGTCACTTCAGTTGTGTCTAACTCTGTGCAACCCCATAGACGGTAGCCCACCATGCTCCCCCGTTCCTGGGATTGTCCAGGCAAGAACACTAGAGTGGGTTGCCATTTCCTTCTCCAATGCATGAAAGTGAGAAGTGAAAGTGAAGTCGCTCAGTCGTGTCCAACTCTTAGCAACCCCATGGACTGCAGCCCACCAGGCTCCTCTGTCCATGGGATTTTCCAGGCAAGGGTACTGGAGTAGGGTGCCATTGCCTTCTCCGAATCTTCCCACACCCGGAATCAAAGCAGTGTCTCCTGCATTGGCAGGCAGATTGTTTACCACTGAGCCACCAGGGAAGCCCTATTTTATTTTACTATATATGATGCAGCTATAAATGACTTAATTTCTTTGTGATATTTATTGTAAAAATGCAACTGATTTCTGTATATTGATTTTTCAATCCTTCAACTTTACTGATTTCATTAATTCGTTCTAACAGCTTTTTGGTGAAGTCTTTAAGGTTTTCTACATGCAGTATGTCATCTGCAAATAGAGACAGTTTTCCTTTTTTACTGATTTGGATGACCTTTGTTTCTTTGTCTCATCTAATTGCTCTGGCTTGGCATTCAGTACCATGTTAAATGTAGTAATACTGGGCATCTTTACAATTTCTGATCTTAGAGTGAAAATTTTCAGTTTTTCATTTCTGAGTATGATGTGAGCTATGGGCTTGTCATATTTGAGATACATTTGCTCTATACCTCTTTTGTTGACAGTTTTAGAATCAAGATACATTGATATAAAATATATATAGTTTTCCATGTATATAGTTTTCCTGATACATTATCGAATCAAATGTGTTTATCAATCAGTATGTTAAAATCAATAAGTATCCAGTTTATTTATCAGTTCTAAGCCATGTACATGTAAAGCAGACATATTTTCCTATTTTTAAAAGAGCTATTACTATTGACTGTAATTCATCATAGCTGTGGGTGAGAGCAGATGAATTTTCATCTGAAGACTTATGTTTCGTTTTGCACACAGTAGATAAACAGAGCAGATTCAAAACATGGACTATATCATAAAGAAAAATTTTTATAAACCAACACACATAGAAAGTGTTGAAGACAGATGTGTTTCTTTTAGTAATCTACAAATATGAGCTTAAAATAGACTTACAGCATCAAGGTATCAAACACCTCTGCATTCTCTGCCCCAGGTTTTACTCATAATTGCTGCTATCCCTGGGATCATAAGTCAGCCAAGTGGATAGGAGGAGGGGAATGACTCCACAACAGAGAGCAGTCAGAGAGTTCACATACACCACGCTTTGTAGTTTACAAAGCAGTTTCACATCTGTAACCTCATTTCAGCCTGTACACAGCTTTGCTGTAAGCAGGGCTGGTGTTAATATTTTTAATTTTATACAAAAATGAAATGTGACTTTGAAACATCAAGTGATTGTACACTGTCACAGGTCCATGCTTAAAATAGACTTACAGCATCAAGGTATCAAACACCTCTGCATTCTCTGCCCCAGGTTTTACTCATAATTGCTGCTATCCCTGGGATCATAAGTCAGCCAAGTGGATAGGAGGAGGGGAATGACTCCACAACAGAGAGCAGTCAGAGAGTTCACATACACCACGCTTTGTAGTTTACAAAGCAGTTTCACATCTGTAACCTCATTTCAGCCTGTACACAGCTTTGCTGTAAGCAGGGCTGGTGTTAATATTTTTAATTTTATACAAAAATGAAATGTGACTTTGAAACATCAAGTGACTTGTACACTGTCACAGGTCCATTTAGAGGCAAAGCTTGAACTTGAGCACATGTCTTTGCACACTGACCAATGATTTTCAACCTTTGTATGCCTGAAAATCAAGAGAAGATTTTGTTTAAACTGCAGTTTCTTACTCCTCTGTTCCAGAGATTCTAGGTCCATTTTTCTGGTGTGGGGCCCTGAAATTTACATTTTCATTAGATTCCCAAGTGATTCTGGTACAGGGGAAACCCAATTTTACATTGTGGAGGGCAAAAAAGAACAGAAAAAAATCAATGAAAAGCACTTAAAATTACATTTCTATCACTAGCCCTGTGAGAAAACTTAACCTACTCTCTTCACTGATATCACTGGTAACTTTAACTGAGATAGTAGTAAGTTAGGATGAAAGAAACCAATAGTGTTGGTAGATTTTTATTTTAGAGTAACATTCTCGTAGCGTCATTCTGTATAATTCCAGTGAAGCTTTATGAGCAACTAACGTGCTTTACTTTTGCCTTATTATGACACTGCTATCTGTTAATAATCGTGTAGCAGCGTCCAGAACTGGGGCCCTATTTTTCCTCTGAGACAACTTTATATTCTCAGTCTTAACAGGATGACAGCTTGCTAGGGGATGTTACCAACTATTACTTCTCTTAATTGTCTACATTATAGACAATTAAATGCTCCTATTTTCTTGACTGCATTTTTTTTTCATTTGGTTCTTTTAATATGACTTTGAACATCAAGACTTGCAAACCTGAATTCTTGGAATGCATGTTTAATGAGTGAAGTCTAGAGTTGTGTTTTAGAAAGACTTTTTTTTTTTTTTTTTTTACATTCTAGGCAGGTCAGTATCAAAGGAGTCTCTTAAAGAATGATGACCTAGTGGGTTTTCCCCCCTCCACAAATAGAACAAGGATCTTTCTTGTCACCATGAATTTAATACTGTCTCTTGTGTTTTCCTTTGCAATCTCTTTGACTGGATTATATTCAAGGACACAGGGGCCTCTTGTCTTTTAGCTCCATTTAAAAGTTCATTTTCGAGCTTTGACATTCAGCTCAAGAGTTTCAACAGCAATTAATCAAAAATATCCATATCAGAAACATCATAAATCTTTACCAGATAGAAGCAGTTATGTTTGTAACTAAACTTCAGTGGACTCCTTGGAGGTGGGATTTGCCATTTGCAAATGTTTTGAAAGGAAAGACAGGGCTTTGAAGCCAAGTAAGAGAAATAGTGTTTTAAAGAGTTAGAACCAAAATCCAAGAATCATTCTGTGAGTCCTGAGGGAAACAGTCGTTTCTGTTGTAGGTCGTGAAGAGGGTCACTTCCGGTTGAACACCATCCAAGTGTGAATTAGGGCACCTGGTTATCTTTCCTCCAGATTTCAGTCCTCAGCCCTTCTTGGCCCTCTCCTCTTGGATGAGCTAGTTTCTTCCTGATATCTAATTATCACCTCAATGCCTCAGTGTAGATAACTCATGGATTTGTGCAGTTACCAATAGGTATTGAATTTCCATTACTATGATAACCATCATCATCATAGCTTCCATTTATTGAGTTCTCATTATTGTCAGAAACTGCTAGACTTCTCTGTATATTGTGGTAAGATCTGGGTATTGTGGTTAAGATGGTACAAGATCTGGAAGCCAACTACCTGGGTTTGAATCACTTTGTGGAAATTATTCAAGTTTCTGTGGCGTTGCTTCTCTCTTTGTCTCTAAAACAGAATAGAAAAGAGCACCTACCCACAGAACCTTGTTTTGGTTTTTTTTTTAGATTTAAATAAAAGAAATTGTAAAATATTTAACATACTGCCTTCAGTTCAGTTCAGCCACTCAGTCGTGTCCGACTCTTTGTGACCACATGAATCACAGCACGCCAGGCCTCCCTGTCCATCACCAACTCCCAGAGTTCACTCAGACTCACATCCATCAAGTCCGTGATGCCATCCAGCCATCTCATCCTCTGTCATCCCCTTCTCCTCCTTCCCTCAACCCCTCTCAGCATCAGAGTCTTTTCCAGTGAGTCAACTCTTCGCATGAGGTGGCCAAAGTACTGGAGTTTCAGCTTTAGCATCATTCATTCCGAAGAAATCCCAGGGTTGATCTCCTTCAGAATGGACTGGTTGGATCTCCTTGCAGTCCAAGGGACTCTCCAGAGTCTTCTCCAACACCACACTTCAAAAGCATCAGTTCTT
>SJYC01054334.1:0-99889 GCA_006408675.1 Madoqua kirkii
CATCTGCAGTGATTTTAGAGCCCCAATAAATAAAGCCTGACACTGTTTCCACTGTTTTCCCATCTATTTCCCATGAAGTGATGGGACCAGATGCCATGATCTTCGTTTTCTGATTGTTGAGCTTTAAGCCAACTTTTTCACTCCTCTCTTTCATTTTCATCAAGAGGCTTTTTAGTTCCTCTTCACTTTCTGCCATAAGGGTGGTGTCATCTGCATATCTGAGGTTATTGATATTTCTCCTGGCAATCTTGATTCCAGCTTGTGTTTCTTCCAGTCCGGCATTTCTCATGATGTACTCTGCATAGAAGTTAAATAAGCAGGGTGACAACATACAGCCTTGACGTACTCCTTTTCCTATTTGGAACCAGTCTGTTGTTCCATGTCCAGTTCTAACTGTTGCTTCCTGACCTGCATTTAGGTTTCTCAAGAGGCCAGTCAGGTGGTCTGGTATTCCCATCTCTCTCAGAATTTTCCACAGTTTATTGTGATCCACACAGTCAAAGGCTTTGTCATAGTCCCTAAAGCAGAAATAGATGTTGTTCTGGAACTCAACATGATCCAGCGGATGTTGGCATTTTGATCTCTGGTTCCTCTGCCTTTTCGAAAACCAGCCTGAACATCAGGGAGTTCACGGTTCACATATTGCTGAAGCCTGGCTTACTCATAGTAAACTTAAATTAACACTAATTGTAATGGTTGATGGTTATATAATAGCACAATACTCCTAGGATATAGTTACTATTTTTTCTAAATTACAAACATACTTGTGTTCTTCATCATCATGATGTGAACCTCTCTGCATCTGGCCCATGAGCATAATACATTATTAGAAAAGATAGCCCTTGACCTCAAGTTGTACATACACACCAGTAAGAAGCCTGAAAGTATGAAATGGAAGTGTTAGTCCCTCAGTCGTGTCCAACTCTTTGCAACCCTATGGACTGTTATTGCAGCCTAACTATAGCATTTTACATTATTGTGATATCAAAGCCCTTTATAACATTACATGTTCACTTAGTAATGGTTTGATAGCCTCCAACTGACCCTACTCCCACCTATAAATGATCTTCAAACCCTAGTTGCCATATTAGAGAAGGCTACTGTTTGCAACACTGCAGATGAGCAGTCTAAACTGGGTCCTTTTATTTACTAATGAATAAAGAATTTTAAAAATGAATTTGAAGCTATCAAATATAATCTATGTCTACATGAAATCTTCTGCAGTTATAATCATTTCAGTTATAAATCAAAACATAAGTTTGCATATGTGTTGAATGCATACACACACAGATCTACACCACCACAATGTATGAGGATACGTATTACAGACCCACATCACCTGATTCCTGTAATATTTGGATGACTGTTGGTCAAGTCCTCTTTGACTCGTTTACTGAAAAATTTATCCATCATGGCTTTTATTTTCTGCTTCTGTGCTATCCACTCTGTTTCATCCTGAGATGCTTTTACCATGATTGTGCAACCCATCTATGTTTAACTTTGAGTATACTCAAATTCTTTTATATTTTTGAGCCAGAAGCCAGCTCCATTTCATACATCCCAGTGTGCTTTGTAACTGAACCTTTCAACAGCCAAATACCCAGAAATAAAGGAAATACTTGAATACCTTAAATATAAATCTTTTAAATATAATTTAATCAAGACACTCCAGATTCACCACTGTCAAATTTCTTTTATTTTGCCCTCCACAAATCTGTCCTCAGAGCCTTCCACCATGAAAGCCATCCAGTGTGAATTGGTGATAATCTCTATCATTTAAAAATCCTCCCCCACTTTCTCCATCAGAGAATATAACATATGGCATCTTTTTTACCATCTTTTCCTAGCATGCTTCTTTTGTCCCGTCTAGAATCAGCAATTCATATGACAGATACTCTTGATTTACAGTGTGCTGACTCCTATCCCTACCAGCATTGCCAGATTCTATCCCCTTAAATCACCATTGCAAGGAGGGGAGGAAGAGACAGACAATACTGAAAATCGCAAAAAACAACAACAACAACAACAACAACAACAACAACAAAAAACCACACACACCCCCCCCGAAAAACAAACAAACAAACAAAAAAACGGTTTCTCATGAAGTTGGTTATATCATGGGATGATCTTCCCAAAGCCACCAAGAGTCTGTTGGAAATAGTTGCAAGAGTCTAGCCCTCACAATGACCAGAAATTCAAGCTCTAAATGTATGTGTGAAAAAGATGTGTAACATACCTGCTGTCTAAAGCATCTTAAGGATAACATCGTGTTCACTTTTCACTCAGAAGATATCTGTATTTCGGCAAATGTCAGCAGGTCCACACACTTTGGCAGAATGAATGTTATTTTTCCTTTCATAACTGTCCTAAGAAGAATTGTGCAATCCTGTAGATGATCGCAGAGAGCTCTTGTTGGCACATGGCCAAGGCAGGATACTCTGCTCCGGAGGAGGCAAATTGTGTATTAGGTTCACTGCTGGCAAATTGCTTTTTTGTGTTCGGTTTAATTTAGTTTTCATGATTTTTCCTGAGGGCTCATCCGGCCTTGCTCAACTTAACTGGTTTAACAGATCAGCTAAAGTTCAGAAGCCCTCAGTCTTTCCAAGATTTCAAAATGTCTTTTTATTCAACCTCTGATTAGGACAAGTGAGAGTAACAAACATTTTACAGGTCTTAAAATCTCCAAGACAGACATTTAGAAACAAGGGCAGGGGAGGAATTAAAATAAATTAACCCAGCCACAATTTTACCCAAACTTAGAGGGGAAAAGAAGGAAGAGTAAGAAATAGCTTTTAACTTAAATGAAAGACTCTCTAAACAACGATGTCTTTAAAAATATGCTGGGCAACCCATGAATAGCAGGAGTAATGCACCAAAGAAAATCCAGGATCTGTGTTTAAGACAAGAGACCAGGAAACAAGACCCAAATGTTCTTTGGGAACTCAGATTCTACTTATACAAACTGGCTAGACCATTCAGCCATGAGTAAGCACAAGGTTTCAGGTTGGCTCTATGAGGGAAGCATTACTGGAATAATAATGTTTATAGATTTTATTATTGAACTCAGTGGATGTTTTAATTAGAGTTCGGTTCAGCTACATAAAATGTACACACATAAGACAAAATTGAGTCATTCAGATGAGCAAGAAATTTATATCTTTCTGACATAATAGAATTCTGGAGATAAACAGTCCAGGGTTGAGGTAATCCGTTCCTCGCTGGGCACTGTCTTTGTTCTCCACGATGTTGTCACGTGGCTTCGATTCACAATGTGCTTCAAGTTCCAAAACGGCTGCTGGAGCTATGGTCTTTCTGTCTGCCTCCCAGGCAGGAGAAGGTGGTGAAAGCAAAGGCCAACACCTCCTGGATGAGATCAGCTCTACTTGAATAACCTTCCTAGGAGAAATACACTGCTTATTACAGTAACCAATAAGCTAGATAAACAGAGGGTGGAAAATTAAGTCTTACAGCTAGACACCTTTCTGCCATCCTAACCAAAATCCTGACTCAGTTACCAAACATACAAAGAAAATGGATTCTGATTTAATCAGCTTCAATCTATCATGCAGGTTAAGTAATAGCTTCATGAAACTGGAGAGCAGACACTTTGAAACCTGTTGGCTTCTTTTAATCATTACGTGTGACACTAATGTTAAAGAATCCACCTGCTAGTGCAGGAGATGAAAAAGACAAAGGTTCTATCCCTAGATCAGGAAGATCCCTGGAGAAGGAGATGGCAACCCACTCCAGTATTCTAACCAGGGAAATCCCATAGACAGAGGAGCCTGGAGGGCTCCAGTCCATGAAGTTTCTAACAGTGAACACACCTTACCCAAAACGAGTGACTATCATGCTGTTCAGTATCCAAGAATCCATTTATCTGTATTAGTTTATCAAATGAAGTATAGTCATGAAGAATAAAGAGTAAGGCTCTGAGGAAGTAGGTACACTTAGTGAATACAAGTTAGGTACATTTTCAGGAGGGGACAGTATAGACATGAGTGTGTGTGAAAAAGGGAGAAATTTGAGAGACTCCACCTAGAAAAAGCGACTGTATAGTCAGAGTCCCACAATTATTTTTAAGCAAATGAACATACAAGCACTGCATAATTCTCAGTAATTCTTTCTAGCTGACAACTGAATAAATGGAGGAGGAAGTGAACAGATGAATAGATCCTCGAGTGAATTTTATCAGTGAAGATTCCTTTCTTTGTTGTTCTTGCTAATATTGGCAAGTTTTATAATAGCAATTGGAGACACAACTGATAAAGGAGAAGATGTGCTCTATTATAGCCAATATGGAGAGTCGATGATACAGTGAACGTTAGGGTAACCGGTAGAAAAGGGACACTCAGCACCACAGGTCACATGACCAACCAGGCCCTGTAAACACCAAGTCAGCTGACCAGGGGAGCAGGCTCTGGGCTATTAGTATGAGCTTGAACGTGTAATTATTTCATCCAGCAATGTAGCAGAGAGAACGTCAAAAACAGTCAGCATGAGATAAGAGATAAAGATTTGCCTCATGATCAAACAGGTGTATCCAACTTACCCTTAGTTATGTATGTATTATACCATATCATAACTTTGAGTATGTCTTTTCTTTCCTGGGCTGGAGTCAGTATAATATAAACGATTACGAATATCAGCTACTCTTTCAGAAACGTTTGAATTGCAATACCGCCTTTCCACTCGGTAGCTGCAAGCAAGTTACTTACTGGCCCTAGACCTCAGTTTTCCCATCTTTCTGATGGGAAGAATGCAGCTGCTTACCTCTTAAGTAATTGTAAGGATTGAGTGGGGAATCACTGTTACGTTTTTTTGGAATTTAAGGAGACTGAATTAGTTAGAGTTCTCTAGAAAAACACAACCCTGATGGGATGTATAGAGAGAGACAAGGAAAGGCAGTGAGATAGAGACAATGTCAGAGAGAAGGATAATTATCTTAAGAAATTAGCTCATGCAGTTGTATTGGGTAGAAAATACAAAATCTGTAGGGCAGACTGAAAATTCAAATAAGATTTCATGTGACAGTCTTGAGGTAGAATGACTCTTTCTGGAAAACTCAGTCTTTACTTTTAAGGCCCTTAGCTGAGTAGATGAGGCCCACTTATATTATGGAGGCAAATCTGCTTTACTTAAACTCACTGATTTAAATATTAATCACATCTAAAGAAAACACCTTCATAGCAACATCTGGTGTTTGACTAATCTCCTGGACACCATTGTCTACTCAGGTTGACACATAAAACTGACCAACACAGGTATCCAATAAATATGAACCCCCTTCTCCACCTGGCTTCTGAACAAATAGAGAAGAAAGACAAAAGAGCTCCAGGTTGGAAAATCTAACCATAACTCAGATGACAGGCAAAGGCTAGGATGGAAGCTGTGCTTTGCATCTGCATGTAAGTGGGTGCAATGGAATTAGGAACCCCCTCCCCACCCTTCTCTGATAGGTACCCGAACACAACCAGCCTGAGCAGTGATGTCAGGCAAGATCCACAGCATGGAAGAGCTGGCAGGAACTCACCCTGCTGCTGATAGGTTCACATTTGGAAAGACAGAAAGAGGAATCTTCTCTTTCCACATGTTACTAAGCAGGTAAGTTTCTCCACGTCTTAGGAGGAAAGGCAGTCAAGGGGCAGAGAGTACAGCGCTGTCAGTTACACGTCCTGCACCGCAAGGGACTGTCGGGAGCCAAGAAGGATCATGTCACCTCCCAACATCCTCCTCTCCTCACCACCATCATCATTTTTCTTCCTGATGGACCAGTGCTGTTTATACTTCTTATCTGGACCCTTAAAAATGTAGTCTGTGAAATGGATGCTCTGGAGACTTCAGTTTGCAGGCTCAGCCCAAGACTTAGGCAGGACCCTGTATAATCCTCTACTGTGCCAACGGTGTGTTTGCTACCCACTGGGAACCACCACTTCGTGTCTCCTCCCCCAGCCTCCACTCCCACCCCCACCAGCTTCACTGGAGAACCAGCTGGGGTTTAAATTGTCAGGCCTGGTTTAGATCTCTTGACACCTCAGAAGCAAATTCCCCATCACATGGGAAAAGTGAAGACTGCTACTCTGTCCATAGAGGCCCTCACAGCTTGATACTGAAGGACTCCGCCATGTCCAGGGCAGGGGGAGAGACGAGATCTTTGGATCACCCTTGACAGTGTCCCTTTAAAAAGCTCTTGCTTCCCTCCGCTGTAAAGAAATCTAGGGGCTGAAACCTGAGTATTGACCTCATCTCTCGCCCCTGGCCCAGAATCCAGGGCTGTACCCCTCCAGTTCACTGGAAGCAGCTTGCCTGAGCAGGACTGTGTCATACCCTGTGTCATTCAGAGCTGGGAAGTGGAACTTGCCTGTAGAAGGCAGATGAAAAATTAAAGTGACCTTTGGCTGGCAGGTAGGTTCAAAATGCCTGGCAGTGTAGATGAGTTTTATGTGGTCTCCTCATGAGGGATGGTAGCGCAGGTCTCCACCACAGCCCTTAATTCCAAAGCCAGCAGAAACTGACCGGCCTTGACATTTAACTAAAGAATGTCTTTTAGCTCAAAGTGGAACGGGGCGATTCCTGAGTTTCCTCTAAGAGTTGCAGTGAGTGGAGAAGCTTGAGGGAGCCCAGAGAATCCACGTTTGGCTGGAGCATCTGCCTGCTTTTTGGAGGCTGTGTGGAACTGGGGAGAGAACACAGGCTTTAGAGCTACTTCTCCCCATTAATGGGCTGTGAGACCTTCAGCAGATTATTTGACTTCTCTGGAAAACTCATTAACCTCTCCAGGCCACATTTTGAAAGCATGCTAAAGCTGATATTTCAGAGTGAACTTTTCCCTGACTGGAGAAATTGCTGGCTAAAGTAGAAAGAGTCAGTCACATGTGTGGTTCCGATTTGAGATCTCCCCTGTGTCCTGGGTGACCTTGAGCACTTGTTCAGCCTCTCTGGGCCTCAGTTTCCTCATCTATAAAATGAAAACAAATACAGCTGCCTCACAGGACACTGACTTGAGAGTTATATTTTTAAAATGAAGCACTTAGGAATCCCCTAGAAGATGTACTTTCTCATCCTTCTGTGTCTTTTTCCCTCACATTTGGGGAACCAGGGTTCAAGTGTGGAATACAGACAGCCAGTGTCTTATATTTTCCTTATGTTTGTCTGCAGTGCTCACAAGATCTGTAGCAAAAGCAATCTTCTTGATTTCCTGGTATCAATTTGTTTATTGGGTTCTTAAAGGAGGATTTAAGTAGATAAGATGAAAAGTTCCCTGTAATTTTGTCTAAGCAATTTGACACTGATCAGTACTGGCAGCAGCTCCCTGAACTGCATTATAAATTTTTGCTGCACAAATTTTAAAACATATTGAAGGAATTAAAAAAAAATCAAACTGGTGATACTGGTCTTATTCTGATATTTATTCTGGTATTCTTTTGCTTTTGAAATAAATAACCTAGTAATAAGCTGGCCTTTTATATGATACTTATAAACGCATCTTGGGCCCATGTAAAAGAATACAGGCAGGTCATCTAGCCTAAAATATCTACCTGCTTATCATCAATATCACCTTCTTTCTTTGACTCTGGGAAACGTTTCATACTTAAGGATCCCTTGAATGTGAAAGACTTAGTTGCTCAGCTGTATCTGACTCTTTTTGACACCATGGACTGCAGTCCTCAAGGCTCCTCTGTCCATGGAATTCTCAGGCACAAATACTGGAGTGTGTAGCCATTCCATTCTTCAGTGGATCTTCCCAACCCAGTGAGGAAACAAGGGTCTCCTGCATTACAGGCAGATTCTTTACCATCTGAGCCACCAGGTTTATTTGTTTGTTTTTGTTGTTGTTGTTGTTGTTTTTGTAAAAAAAGGAAAAGACTTTGGGCATGTACCTACTAACCCACGTAATAATCTTTTTAAAATACTAAGTTACGGTATTTCTTTATTTATTATGGAAGTACGTTTGATTTACAATATAGTATTAATTTACAGCAAAGTTATGCATATATGCATTCTTTTTTATATTCTTTTCCATTATGGTTTATTCCAGGACACTGAATATAGTTCCCTGTGTTATACAGTTATGCTACCATATTTCTACAATGCTTAGTTTGTTCAAGGTGCTATTTATCCATAATCTTATTGAGTCATCCCAGGTGTAGATACAGTGATTTCCCATTTTTAAGACAAGGATACTGAGTTTCAGGAAGAGTTAATGACTTTGCCAAAGTCACAGAGCTACTTGAAAGCCCATTCTTGGAACCACTAAGATGTACCACCCACCAAGATAGAAGCTACCGTTGATGCAGACATTGGACTTGACACATACTGTCTGGGTTCACTTAATGTAATTATCTCCACAAACCTGTAACACTGTGGTCTTATTCCAGTTATAGGTGAGGAAACTGAGGCTCAGATATACAGTCCCCTTAACCAATATCCATTAAAAAAAAAAAAAAACCTGGAAAGTAAATCAAGGGCAAAAGTGACAACTGTCTCCAGAGGGTGTCCTAAACCTAAACCTCGCATAGATTTTCTGCCTGCATGTTCTTTACGCAGAGTGTGCTCTGTTACTGTGGAAGAGTTATCCACGGGAAACCCAGAGCCATCCAGCATTTCTCAGAATTATACTCCACTGTTCATGACCCAGAGCAGGCTGCCACAACTAGACTGATTGGAGGAATCAGTGATGGTCACTCAATATTCTTCAGCCTCTATGATCTGCACACATTATGAGATGACATCTCCAAGCCCCTTTGCTGTAGGGTGGAGCCATGTGACTAATCCTGACCCATGACCTTAAGCCGAGGCCCTCTGTGCCACCTCTGAGATAGAAGTATTTTACTGTAAGTGTGAGGATGTCCCGAACTCTTGCTGGCAATGTTTGAGGCAGTAGCTGTTCAGATTGTATTCCTGAATGACCTCATGGTCCCGAGCCTGATGGACATGTATGTAGCCTGAGTGAGAAGGAAGCATTTGTGATTCTAAGCTATTGTGACTGCAGTTTTTGTTTGTTTTAATAAACCGCAACCACAGTGACTGATACAGAACCAGACCTTAAGGAGCTTTGTAGACCCCCTAAAGGACCCAGCGGGTGTCTGGAGGTTCTATAACTAGAATCACAAGCTGAAGTGTTACGAGAGGCAGAGCAGGGTAAATAAGTGAAGCAGAAGTGAGCCTACAGTGGGAGAGAGAGGAAGGGATGGGGCAAACTCCTGGGCACCTGCCAAGGAAAGGTGGGCTCCCTCTTGCCAAATCTGGCTACTTATCAGAAACAGCTGGCTATTTGTGGCATTACCCAATGGGTTTAAACATGGTGCTGGTGAAAGAAAGCTGGTCTGTGGGTTAAGTTCACTCCAGGGTTTTCGGTTTGCAACTCCTGCCTCAAGTTCACAATCAGGTTCCCATCTGTCTGCTGTAACTCAAAGATTTAAACCTAGTCACTATCCTTGAGTCTCGCCGTGTGACACTGGGCATGTCAGTGATGTTAGCATTCCCATCTGTAAAATGGGGTTAAGTGGAAAAAAACTGGTGATTCTTAATCTTTCTTGGGTGCTTCTGCTCCACCAAATCTCACATGCCCACAGACACAAGGTCTTATGTATGGTTTTCATGGTTTCTGGTGATGCCATAGACCTCAACCACTGATCTCTTTCCCTGTAATAGATCCTCGAAATCAAAGCTAAAGGTCTCTGGGCTTTCCTCCATCCAAAGGCATGTCTCATTTTAACTGGAAGAATACAGTATTTTTCTCTCTCCAGAAGATACTCAAGAGTTTCTACTTCCACCTAGGGAGTCTGTGGCTCTGATGTAGTACTTGACGGTGATCACTTAGAATGTTATCTCTAGGGCATGCATTTTGTTGTAATGTTTAAAGTGGCCCACATCCCTTGCCCTGACACTTTCAGTTCAGTTCAGTCACTCAGTCGTGTCCAACTCTTTGCCACCCCATGGACTGCAGCACGCCAGGCCTCCCTGTCCATCACCAACTCCCAGAGTTTACCCAAACCCATGTCCATTGAGTCAGTGATGCCATCCAACCATCTCTGCCATCCCCTTCTCCTCCTGCCCTCAATCTTTCCCAGCATCAGAGTCTTTTCCAATGAGTAAGTTCTTTGCATGAGGTGGCCAAAGTATTGGAGTTTCAGCTTCAGCATCAGTTCTTCCAATGAACACCCAGGACTGATCTCCTTTAGGATGGACTGGTTGGATCTCCTTGCAGTCCAAGGGACTCTCAAGAGTCTACTCCAACACCACAGTTCAAAAGCATCAGTTCTTTAGTGCCTGACACTTTATGTGGTATCTAATCAGAGGGAGACCTGATAAGTGAGTTCATGCATTTGTTTCTAGCTATGAACTTCTAGGTTCTAATGTGATTACAGTGGTTCAGCTTTAGTTATCTTTGGCCCTTTCAGCTTTGTAACCCAGACCATCAATGCAATGCTGCTTTGAAAAGTAATCTTTCAGAATTCACATCCAAACTGATTCTCTCTCAGTGTAGGCAATGGGTGGCTTCCACTGGAAGTCTCTGGAACAAGTGTTTTTCTGTGGTCACATTGTCAGCTCTGGTCTATAACTCTTAAAAATTCATCCAGACAGGCCTTCAGATGCACTTTTCCAAAGGAACCATTGTGATATTTGTGGGGTGGACAGCATGAAATTGCTGAAGTGTGCATCACACAAAGGGAGCCAAGTTCTCCTCCAGGTGGACTTTGACTTCTTTCTCACTTTGATAGTGTATGCTATTAATGTTTTCATCAGTAGCACCTTTTACTGCCTGTCTTGCATAAAGGAGGATTCTCACCCCATTTGTCAGCATCCCAAATGTATGAAACCATTTTCTCTGGGAACTCCTTGATGTGGTTGGAATGAGACTGAAACTTCTATTAGACAATCATTCAGCTGAAATAAAATTTATCATGAAGGGCAACCCTAACATGAAATCTTTAATGTAACAGAGAAGTCTAAATTTGAAACAAACAAAAAAACCCAAAATGTAGTATTACATTCTGTCAAGAAACAGGTCCAAGGTCAAATGATGAATTGGTCACAAAATGAAAGCATTAAAGCTAGAGAGAAGACCAAATAATGTTTTTAATTGGTATTAAATTAATTCAAGCAAGGTAGCTACCCCAAGATGCTAGAAATTTCTGGAAGCAATCTGATTCTTTTTAACTATTCTGCCAACTTCATATATTCAGCCTATCAAGCCAATCTGTCCTGTCTAATTACTCATGTTCTTGGAATGTATGCTCAATTCTACAAATATTACTGGGGCTTGTGTATATAATGCAACTTCCAAGGTCCTATAGAGACCACCAAATAAGGAACTCACAAGTTAAGGAAGTAGTTCCCTAAAGCTGATGTATAAGTCTGATGACATCTGAGTCATTTAGAGTGGTCTTAAATTACAAACTTCCCGGCACTACTCCAAGCAGACAAAATTAGCATCTCCAGGGGTAGGAACAAGAGTCTGTATTTTAGCTGAAACTGATACAGAATAGATTTGGACCCTTTGTCAGTCAGGACCTCATAATTGCAAGTGACAGACCTCTAATTCCATCTAACTTCAAGCAAAAGGGGAACCAGTTGACTCTAGGAACTGAAAAGTCCAATAAGATGATGGCTTCAGGCACAGCTGGATCCAGGTGCTAAAGCAATATTATTAGGATTAGGGATTGAATAGTTTCATCTGTCAACTCTGTTTTCATCTGCATTCATTTTTACTCTTAAGCAAAGTCTAAAGCACTACAGGAAGTATGAGTAATAATAGTAGTGGAAGTAGTAATAGTAGTGACAGTAGGGACAACAATAATGGGATTCCTACTTTGCTTCAGGCAGAGCACTATTGTCTTGATTGATATTTGAAGTGAAGTGAAGTCGCTCAGTCATGTCCGACTCTTTGCTACCCTGTGAACTGTAGCCCACCAGGCTCCTCTGTCCTTGGGATTCTCCAGGCAAGAGTACTGGAGTGTGTTGCCGTTTCCTTCTCCAGGTCTTCCTGACCCAGGGATCAAACCCAGGTCTCCTGCACTGCAGGCAGATGCTTTAACCTCCGAGCCACCAATTTACAATGATAATATAAGGTAAGAGTCCTTTTAACCCATGAGGAAACAGAGGCTCAGAGAAGTGAAGTGATTTATCCAAAGTCACACAGCTAACAAAAGAGTTGCAAAGGAGAACTGCCTTGTAGTTCTCACTCTCTTACCCTTTCTCCTATGCACAGAGGTAAAACATTCTAAAAGAAAAATGATCATCAGAAGGTAGGAAGACAGGAGGGTATAGACCAGAAGGCAGTTTTTCTGGGTGCTCATAAAATGCCCATATGCTCTGGGCTCTCTAGATTGTTTAGATAGGCCCAGAAGTCTGCATTTTGATTGTTCCCCCGATTGATACAATTTGCACCTCCTACAACAATGGAACTTTTTCCAGTCCTTCATCACAGTTCACAGGAGATCTCTGGAAGCCTTTGAATCCATGGACAACATGTGCAGCACTGTTGCTGAAGTTGTTCTAGCAAAGAAAGGCAGGTAGGTGTCATCAACAAAAGGATGTAGAAAATGATTCCAGGGTTGCCAGGGGGAGAAGACTAACCAAGTCTTTGTATTCCAACTGATAGGAGCTGATAACTCCTGAACCAGTGGTCTCATTATAGGAACAAAACAAAAACAAAAAAAATGTAACACACGGAAGCAAGATTTAATAGTCAAAAGGATATAAACCTTGCCTTGAAGATAGCACTTTTTTAAAGTTTCAGGTGACAGTGATTCCCAGATTTCTGACTTAGACTGTCCTTAGAAACTCTGATAGACTGTGGACCTCGTGACCATATCTCCTGATATTCCAGCCTTGTGTTACTCTCGCCTTGGACACATGACTTGATTTTGTCAATGGGACATCAGCAAGCATGACACAGGTAGAGGCTTGACGTGTGCTTGCATGCTGGGCCTTGTTCTAGAGGAACTCTTTCTTGAACTGCTACCTTGAGTCTGCCATGCTGTGAGAAGTCTCAAGTTGACCACATTGGAGATAAATAAAGATATCCTTATGAACAGCCCCAACCAATCCCAGTTTCCTATCATTTTCCAGCTACATGTAGATTTATGGGTGACCCCATGCAAGATCAAAAGAATCACTCCGCAAACCCAGAGAATCTTGAAAAATTATGACCACCACAGGTTTTGAGGTGGTTGCTTATGCAACTATTGGCAAATAAAACAAAACAGAATGCTTCCTTTTAGTTGGTGATCTAGTCCAGTGTTCTATCCATTGTGTTTCCCTGGTTGCTAGGAATCTCAGATCTAAGTTTGTGTTCACTGCTGTGTTGTTCTTCAACCAGGATTTCCTCATTAGAATTTATGCTTTTCTCTTTCAGATTTTTGTCTTCTATATAAATTGATTGCTCTTGTCATATCTGTTGGACTGAAGTTACTCTTGCTACATACATCCATTTGTTTTATTTTTTAGATTGCACATACAAGTTATATCATACAGTATTTATTTTTCTCTATCCAATTTATTTCATAAGCATAATATTCTGTAGGTTCATCCACATTGTTGCGACCAGCAGAATTTCACTCTTTTTTATGGCAGAGTAATAGTCCATTGTATAGATGCCAAATCTTTTGTCTGTTGAGTACTTGAGGTGCTTCCATATCTTGGGTATTGTAAATACAATGATGCTGTAAACATTGAGTTGCATGCATCTTTTTGAATACATGTTTTAATTTTTTCCAGTTAAATACTTAGAAGTAGAATTGCTGGGTCATATATGGTAGTTCTGTTAATGATTTGTTGATGATTCTTACTTACTGCTCTCCATAGTGGCTGCACCAATTTACATTATCAGCAGCAGTATACCGGGGATCCCTTTTATCTGCATCCTTACCAGTGTTTGTTGTTTGTAGACTTTTTGGTGATAGCCATTCTGACAGGTATGAGACAACTTTTCACTGCTGTTCTGATTTGCATTTCTCTAGTAATCAGCGATGCTGAGCATCTTCTTGCCTGTTAGCCATCTGTATTTCATCTCTGAGAAAATATTTAGGTCTTCCTATCCTTTTTTTGATTGGGTTGTCTTTTTGATATTGAGTTGTATGAGATGTTTACGTGTTTTGGATATAAACCCTTGGTTGGTCACATTATTTGCAAAAGCTCTCTCGCGGCTCATAGGCTGCCTTTTCATTTCGTTGATGGTTTCTTTTGCAGTGCCCAGCTGTTATGTTTAGTTAAGTTGCATATGTTTATTTGTGCTTTTATTTCTCTTGGCTAAAGAGACAGATCCAAAAATACATTGCTACAATTGATGTCCAAAATTATTCTGCCTATGTTCTCTTCTAGAAGTTTTATGGTTTCAGGCCTTCTATTTACATCTTTAATATGTTTTGAGTTTATTTTTGTACATGGTGTGAGGAAATACTCTAATCTCATTCCTTTGCATGTAGCTGTCTAGCTTTTCTAGCACCACACATTGAAGAATCTTTTCTCTGTGCTATATTCTTGCTGCATTTGTCATACATTAATTGCCTACTGGTGTGTGGTTTTATGACTGAAATTATTCTTAGTCACATATGAAATAAATAAAATTCAGTGACAGAAAAAAATGACTGATAAGAAAAAGCAATAGTAAGTACTAATATGTATGAATTCTATAAAATATTAATGTATTTTCTGAGTTAGGCCCTGTTCCAAAATATTTACATGGATCCAATTATTTAATTCTCTCAATAACTGTGTATAAGCACTGCTGTCTCCCATTTTATAGATGAAGAAACCGAGGCAGAAAGTTTTTGTGACTTGCCCATAGTCACACGGGTAGTAAGTGTCAGAGGTAGGGACCAGCTTCAGTTCAGTTTAGTCGCTCAGTCGGGTCCGACTCTTTGCGACCCCATGAATCGCAGCACGCCAGCCCTCCCTGTCCATCACCAACTCCCGGACTTCACCCAACTCATGTGGATCGAGTTGGTGATGCCATCTAGCCCATCTCATCCTCTGCCATCTTCTTCTCCTGCTCCCAATCTCTCCCAGCATCAGGGCCTTTTCCAAAGAGTCAGCTCCCTGCCTAAATCAGAGTTCCCATTCATAGCCACTATATAGCAAGAGCACTTCTTTTAGTGCATTTTAAATGGTGTTTAACTTGTTATGTATCTGTAAATTTTAAAAGGAAGATATTATCTTACAAGTGCTTTTAAGTTAAGAGTTGTCACCAACTTAAGTAGTTTTATAAATTTAAAAAAAAATGTGGAAATAAAGCCACTGTCACCTAAATTAGGTAAGCATTGCATTCCAAAGAAAATTAATTTTCTCCAAATCAGAACAGAAATTCAAACCCCAGCTTCTGATGCCACAATTATCATAGTTATCAAAGCTATTTCATTAACCACATTTTGTCCTTTGATAGATGCACATGCTTTCAACTGTATACCCTCAAAGAGAGGTATAGTACATTTGTAAGACTCTATCACTGTTTCCGAAAAGTACAACTACTGGAGAAATATAGAGTCTTACTGGCTTCCTTGGTGTCTCACATAGTAAAAAAAATCTGCCTGCAATGCAGGAGACCTGGGTTCGATCCCTGGGTGGAGAAGATCCCCTGGAGAAGGGAATGGCTGCTCACTCCAGTATTCTTGCCTGGAGGATCCATGGACAGATGAGCCTGTTGGGCTACAGTCCATGGGGTCTCAAAGAGTCAGACACGACTGAATGACTAACACTCACTCCAGGTCTTACTGCATACAGCTGGTCCCCGAATGTACAATCAGTACATCCACACATCAGTTACCGCAGAGCACTCAAGAGCCAAACATATACTTTGATATGTGGACTGAACAAATGTCTCAAGTCTTCCATTTGTCCTACTTTTTGGTTCATAGAACCATAATATCACTAACTTTGCCTGTAAAGTGGAGCTTATTAAATACTTTAAATGCTTCATTGAATTTAGATATCAGGCTTTTATTTTCAAGTGAGTGCAAAGTAGAGAGCAAGAGTATTGGTTCTAATGATCAACTATTTTGAAAATTAATATGAGGCATGCCCAATGTGGAACTCTTTTAGCCTCAGAAAGATGCCTTTCCTCTTAGCTGGTCAACTGAGATGGAAAATAACAAAATTTTAAAATATGTATTTTTGACCTTTGTCACTGAATTTTATATCTAAAAGGTAAACTGTAACTGAGACTTTTATAGTTTTTGGTTTTTATATTATGACTTGAAAGTTTGGATCAATGGAATTATTTTATTTCTAACACAAAATGTAGGCAATATTAACGAGAGATTCAAAGTTACATTTGTCAATTTAAATATAGATTCAGCCCTGGATTGTTATTTATTAAAGATAACTATTGCCTTTTCAAGGGAGAGGTGTCCGCTATAGACGTTAGCTTTCTTGTGTCCTTTGTGTACATCCTGCCCAAAGGCGGGTGGCGGTTCAAATTTTGTGAGATGCTTTCTGTCTAAATACCACTCCCTCGTCCACGAGACTGGTTTTCAGTACCCTCCAGGGAATTTGAAATTAAACAGCCCCAAAAGATGCAAAACTGCTTTGTTCTAATTTGTTCCTAGCAATGAGTTCTCATAGAGCTGCTGGGTCTACAAAGCAGATACCCACCCATTCTGCCCCTGCCTGAGTGCTGACATGGACCTGTCCTCCCTCCTGGCCTCCTCCAGGCTGTGTGTGAAAGCTCTGTTTGCGTAAGGACAGTGTTCTCTTTTTCCTCAAATTCTAAATGACAAACACACTGACAAAAATACTTCGGTAGAGCCCTGGTAAATGTTCACTCTTCATACAGCGTGAGAAGCAAGTCTTTGCTAACATAAACATGCCACTGATGAAATACTAGCACTAGCCCTGTAGTTAATAATTCACAAGCTGGTCACCTCATAAATAATTGTTAATCTTCTGATGTGAGTGTGCGGATGGTGAGAAGGCGACTTTTCCCAATTTCCCTTTCGGCTGTTCATCATCTCTTCTTGTCTGTTTTCTGCCTGGCATCAATACTTTTTAAGCTCCAGGGATACAGAGATGAAATTTTGTTTAGAAGCTGGTTTCTTCTTCCCAAGGATAAGAGAAATTCAAATAGAGAGTAAAACTATCCAGGCTGTATTTTTCAAGTCTGCTTCACTCTTTATACTGAGGAGAGAAGTTTTCTCAGTTGGTGAGGAACAAATGCAGGACAAGTTAAATAATTCCCCAAGGTTGCCGACAGCTTTTGCTCCCATCCTAGAATTCAAACCACAACAAAGAGCCACTTCAAAGTTACCACACTACAGAGTTCTCAAATTTTAGTTAATAATAAGGTTTCTGCCGACCCTAAGTCCACTGGGTACCAGAAAATTTTTCTGAAAGTGGAAAAAAGAGATCCTATTTTAAATATATTCTTCTCCATGCCTCCAAAATATAATTTACAGTAAAATATAATATTTGAAGAGAAAAAAAAAGATAGCATCCCAGACTTGATTGCTTTTTTCTACATGGTTTTGGGTACTGGTAGCTTCATTCAGACTCAGAGAATCTGTTGAAACTGTGTGATGTAAGTGAAGTCATTGACTGTTCAGGAACTTTTTCTTCTAAGATTATTCCTGTTGTTTTCGGGTAATGGGTTGAGAAGAGCTGGAGAGCTCATAAAATTACTGTTTGATATAACTTGGAGGAAAACTTCAAAGCTGAGCAAAATAATCCATATACGCAGATGCTCCTGAAATAATAGATGCTAAAATCATGAGAGTTTTACATCATAAAGGCAAAAGTAATTAAATAAAAAGGTGACCAACAAATTTTTTAAAGGGTCAGGAAGATATAAATAATTTCCTCCAGCTGCTAACTCACTCTCAGAAGAAGCAGATGCTATTTTTATCTCCAAAGGAAAAGCTTTTTTTCTTCCTATAAACTGTTTTGTTTTAATCCTAAATTGAGTATGATGGCTTTGTCTGGGTTGAGTAGAAAGGAAAATAAAAACCTACAGACTGATCTCAAAACTCAGTTTTCCTTGTAAGGTCATTCCAGAATGAAAGTATTTCATCTGACCCTTTAGAGACTGTGGGGAGATTAGAAACCCAACCACTCATTTGGAATTAAAGGCAAAGATGCTTTTGTTGAGCCACCCTGAGGGAAATAGACATTTTGAATGGTTTGGAACTGTGATGTAAACATAGTCATGGCTTACTTAATCCCCTTCACCTCTTCCCACCAAAAACCCTCTAAGAAGGCGTCCATGAGTCCCACTTCCACCCCCAGCTCCTACCATCCCTGCTGCAGACCTAGAAAACCGTAGCAGTTAAGAATGAGCTCTGTTGTCACCAACTGCTGAGCTCAGGCTTGTTTTTCACTTAGGGATTGTTTTTCTTCTGCTTTTACTTGAAGGTTAGTGTAGGATGGACCCCAGACAGAGAACTCTTGGCTGTCCTAACATCAGCTCTGCCTTGCTCTGTGCTTATCAAGGTTCCCCATGTCAAGAGTAGGCAGGTACAAAGTCGGACTTCAGCTGGTTTTTTTAAGTTGTTTTGGACATTTTCAGCAGTGAAACCAAACTGGGTTTTCTTCTTTATACCTATTTCTTGCAAGGGAAGAGCCTTTTTATAATTGGACCTGTTTTGTGTTTTGTCTCCATGAAAATTTAACTCTCTTTTGTATAATTTTTACAATAATTTGGAACATTGAACATTTATTTTTACCCTTTGATGTTGTTACTTCTCAGGTTAGATTTTTTTATACTGTACTTATCAAAATAGATTCTCACATGCTGTTTTTGCTTTAAAAAAAAAAGCCATCTAGGAATGTGTAAAGATAGAGCTTTAAATCCCAGTTCTTCATTCTGTTTGCTCTATAATGTTGCTAAGTTACCTTCTGACCCTAACAGACTATTATTTCTGAGTTCAAGTGGTTGTTGGTATAATTCAGCTGCATAATCTGTTAAAGCTTCTGACATGGCCTGAAAGGTAGGAATGATTTATGCTTGGTTCCCAATCATAGTCAGAAAGTAGCCATAGCAGTTATTGTCACTAACATTTGTTGAGCACATAGTATGCTCTTGGCAATGGATGCAGTATCTTATTTAATGCTCACAACAGATACTGTTATTCCTTCACCATGTATAATACTTTATTTTTTGGCAGCCCTGTCCATGCTTCATTCATACCGAATTTCTTGTCTACTTAAATTTTGAAGTCTTTTTGCCTCTTGCATTTGCACAAATAGTGTTTTGACTCAAGGCCAAGACTTATCTCTTGTCTGTGAGATATCACTAGATGTGGGGAGAGGCTTAGCCACATTTGGGCTTCCTGCCTGCAATGTGGGAGACCTGGCTTCAATCCCTGGGTTGGGAAGATCCCTTGGAGAAGGGAAAGGTTACCCACTCCAATATTCTGTCCTGGAGAACTCCAAGGACTGTATAGTGCATGGGGTCACAAAGAGTTGGACACGACTGAGCAAATTTGGCTTTTCGACATCACTAGATTTGGCTGTGTGTGAGCTGGCCAAGTTCCATCCACGTTCGGACTGCATGGACACATACTCTACTGGTCAGCCTCCTGCCCCTCACAGATTAAGTTAGCTTGTAAGGCACTGATCGAGCAGACCTCTTTCCAAGCCCCCATTCAGCCGCTCCTTTCTTCTGAGCGCATCCTTTGGGGTCTCCACCAGCACTGGGGAGTGGATGTCACAGCATATTCCCACTGTCTGCAGCAGTTGTCTGTTAGAGACCTGGGGGCCAGTGAACCCTCCATCTCCCCTTCCAGAAGGAATCCACTGGCCCCATGAGAAACTGTGTACAGATGCACCCCGTTCCCGTGGGGAGTGGGCCATTCGACATCCCTCTGGTTCTTGTCCAGTCAGCCCAGATAGAGCTCCTGGGGCCACAGCTGCACAATCCTCCAACCCTAAAACACTCAAAAGTGGTCAGGCGAATGGATTTTCTTGGTCCCTAGAAAGAGCTCATTTTTGCTTTCTTCTTTCCCTCCTGTTCTCTCTGTCCTTTCTTGCCCTCTCCTCCCCACCCCCCCAGACACACTCTGAACCCATCCCTTCCCCAAACCCCCCTAAAGGGGGAACCTGGCCTGCTCCGCCTTGCTTTTCCCTCCCCAGAGCCTCTCTGCCTCCTGGGGCTGCGACAGCACAGACCACCTCGGCTCTGCCTCCCCCGTAGCCTCAGCACCTCTCCTCCTCTCTGCTCCCGCCTTCACTTCCTCTTTGGACAATTCCTCTTCCCAGTGGCAGGCATAATTTGTTTCTCAACTCCAAACAGATATTAATATTGGGGAACTGGGTAAAAAAGATCAGAATTCTCTGAAACATCCCAAATCATAAATTGTTATTAAAGGACTCCCAGTATATCCCCAATGTTGTTCCTATGTTTAACTCATTCTTAGAATTTTCAAAAAGAAAATTTAAGATGAAACATACATCACTTTAGTAATAGTCACAAAGAGCTGTAGTCTAGACTGAATACACAAATACTGGAAAATGTTTGGGGACATAACTGGGTGGGTTTTATATAATGTAGCACTCTAGCAAGACTATATGCTCTACACAGAGGTATGTGTAGAAATTACCAATTTGAAATTTTATTTTTCATTTTATTTTTTGAAATTTTATTTTTGAAAACCTGTTGTTTTGGGCAATATAACATATTGGTTGAGTAGAAAGGATACCATGTGAATAACCTTAACATTTATTTGTAAGAAGAACACATCATTAGCAGCCAACGGGGCATGAACAAGTATTTATAACATGGCCATGGCTACAAGCAAAACTGGTTAGATTGTAAGTGCTTCTCTCCTCCTTGCCTGGTCCCAGTTACCAGCAATCTTGACTTTGACCTTCAACTCCACATGTCTGCTTATCTGCTCTTACATCTTGACATCACTGGATTCCTTTGAAGAGTAATGTGTCTGTGCTGAATGTTAATCTTTTATTCTACTGAACAGTTATAATGCTTGCCCCCATTTTCCTGATTTCTAAAATTCATCTTTCTCAGAATGTGAGATTCAGGAAAAAAATGATTTCCTTCCCCAAGAAATGCTAGGGGCAATCTCCACATGGAAACAGTTACTGTAGGACTATTGTTTTGGCCTGAGTAGCAACATGTTCCCCTCCTTTTTGAAACAGCACCCTGATTTTCAGTTGTGGAACAGCCCGGGCCCACTCTGGCTATCCAGCGCCATGGCTTCTGCCCCATGTAGCAGACAAGGCTCCCACTTTTTTCCTGTTGGCTCCAGCCTTGTCGTTGACTTGGGTCCCTTGATAGGGGTAACTGGCGCCTTATTCAGAGCCACTTACTGATTATTAGACGTGGGTATGGCTTCAGTGAAGAGGTCACAGGAAGAGTTAAGATACTTAATGTTGTGTCTACACGTTGACAAAACCAAGATTCTAGGAGGTTCATTGGCTCCTCTTCTTTCCAAACTCTTGATTGTTTAATTATGATATCCTAATATGTCACTAGTTTTGTTTGTTAGCAATAATTACTTTGCTTGTTAATAAGTTAACTTATTCACTGGCCAAAAAAAAAAAAAAAAGCTCCAGACCTACTATCTGGACCCCAAAATGTTTGATCCAAAGCCCCACATCATGTCCACTCGAGACATTAGACTCCTTCTCTTGCCTTTGGGCTCCCACCTTTTTGCTGTGTGAATACACTGAAGTGAGCTTGCCAATAGTTGTCCGATTAGACTTCCAGGGTTTTGGTGTGAGACTTCAGAGAAAGTCCTTCAAATCACACAGGTTTGGTTCTGGATCCCAGACTAAAACTTTTAGCCTAGGCGGTGGGGAATTTCTTAGGCCTTAGGACCCTGTCCTATGGAAAAATTTTCTTTGGTGCACGTAGTATTTTTTTCTATTTAATTTATTAATTAGCCTATTAAATCAAATCTATGGATATCACCTTTTAAAATCTAGATTTGCACATTCTTTTAAACAAATAAAAATATCAAAAAACTCTGAGACCATGTTGCTAAATTTCAGTCCTTTCCGTGATCACACAGTATCCCCTGGGTCTACCTTTATTCAATGTTTTGCTTCTTTGTGTTTACCTGCCTGAACCTTGTTGACAGCTGAGTTTGTAACATCTATCTGGCGTGATCCAGGCCAGCTCAGTAGAAGACTAAGTTTGAGGTTAAACCTCATCTACAGTGTAATCCCCTTGTGGATCTAAAAGGATCGGGTGACGAGTTGAGGGTAGAATTCAGAAATTCAGTAATCTAAACCCAAGTCACCTTTTACTCTTTTCTTATATCCAGCAGGTTATTGGTTAGAATAGACAATAACTGGCCAGTAACCAAGAAACAAAGCAACAACAGCAACAAAAATACAGTAGCTCAAACCAAACAGATGTTTCTTTAGCTTTGCTGAGATATTCCAGAGGCAGGCACATGGTCCACATTGTAGGGAGCTCTTTTCTGAGAAGCCATCTGAGCATCCAGCCTTCTTCTTCCTTCTCCCTGGGGTTCTGCTAGCCTGTCCCATGATTCCTCACACACCTGGTTAAATGTGGCTAACATCCCAAGGCCAGGCCACGGGAAGCGGAAAGCCTGGAAGAAACCAGTCGCATTGAAGTAGGTGTCTCAAAGATATACCCACCACTTCTGTTCCAGCTCCACTGGCGTCACAAGGCCTCACCCGTTGCTAGAAGCTTTGCTAACATATCTGCCTGGCAGCCATGTGACCTGCCAAGAATTGGTGAGATGCCAGTACTAAAGGAGGCGACAGAGCATGCGCCCTGGAGAACAGCTGCTGCCCCCTGCCTCGACTGGCCTTGCAGAAGATACCAGAAGAAAGAATGGTCTTTCTTCTCAGAAACCCCACACACACATACACACACACTCACACTCACAAACACACCTTCAAAGCCACGGCGGCTAGGGGTACATATTTATAAGTCCTGGATGTTTCTCACCATTTTGAGTTCAATAGCTAAACACGGTAAAATCATAAAGAAATGATCTTCCCATCAAATGTGGATTAGAAACCAAATTGATCTTCACAGTCTCTTTCCAGTTTTTCCCTCACTTGATAGGTGAGACTTTTCACTTTACCGGCATAGAAGTTACGCATTTTCTGAAATGTTCAGAGTGGAATTCCCACCAAGACTTTTATCTTAAAAATACAGCTGTCATAAAAGGAAACTAAACCTCATGCCATATGTCTGATTGGTGGGCATGGCAGAGGGGCACGTGTGTGTGTGTGTGTGTGTAGACTATCTGCCACAGGAAAGAGAAAATTATAGTTACACACTGATCTCCCCTCATGAATTCTCTAAATCTTTGATCAAGATTGCATAACAATTTGTTGATCTACGTACATCCTCCTCTGATAGAATGCTTGTGACTAAACACACACACACACACCATTTAGTTCTGAAAACTTTAAAACTATCCCCTAGGGCTTTAATTCCACTGAGAACTTTTTAAGAAACTTTGCATTTAAAGCAAGAGTTTTAAGATGACTCAAAGAACGTATTTACTTTCTATTCACAAGGAGCCATTGCTTTCCTGTTCTGTTTTCTGAACCTTTATGCTCGTCCCAGAAATCTCATTTGCAGAGCCCCAAGACATCAGGTTAAAGCAGCGCTGTGTCAGCTGGAGCTCTAACTACTGACACTCCCTGTCACCTCACCCTAAAGTCCTTGAGGCCGCTCTGAGGAGCCCCCTGGCACTCTGTGAAAACTGCCTGAAAACCATGTTTCACGGGTCCTATGCTCATGACTTGAGGTTCAAGAGTGGGAGAAAAAAGGCAGAAGACGGGGAAACATCCAGGAAAACATATGCCTTTTCTAGGTGATACCAGTGCAGTTTGCCAATTCTGTTAACTGAGAACCATAGGGAGAAACCAGACATACCAGCCACCACGGGGACAAAGAGGCAGGCGGTGTGTCGTTAAGAGCCTCATGCAGTGTTTAGTGCCAGACGTGCCAGCCGCTCATGTAGTTACAGCCCTCTTCTAACCTGCATCCTTTCATAGCAGGAAGCAGATGCTGTGTCGGGACCTGGCGGGATCCTCGCAGCTTCTGAACAAGAGAGTGTGGGAAGCTCAGTTTCCCCATCTGTAGGCGGGGCTAGGACTGCAGCCTCTGCCCTAGCACCAGGGTTTCCCCAGGCTTCTTTGACATCACCAGAGAGGCCTCTCTGACCGTCCTGTTCAACAGCATCCCCCTGGCCAGGCACTCTCTGACCCTTTACTTGACTTTCTCTTTCCCCTTAGTTCTTACCACCACCTGACACCGGATGTATTGTCTTGTTTGTTTTTTATTTGGCTGCACCAGGCCATAGTTGCAACATGAGGGATCTTTAGTTGTAGCGTGCGAACTCTTAGTTGTGGCACATGGAATTTAGCTCCCTGACCAGGGATCGAACCCTGGCCCCCTGTGATGGGAGCATGGAGGCTTAGCCACTGGGCCACCAGGGAAGCCCCAGATGTATTTATTTGTTGATAGTCTCTCTCCTCAACTAGAATTCCGCTTCATGAGTGCAGAATCTTTCTCTGGTTCTGTTAGCAGCTGTCCTACCCCCACCGCCAACCCCTGGCATCTGGGAGAGTGTTTGGCATTCAACAGGTGGGCAATAAAATGAGTTAGGTGTTGAATGAGTCATGAAATTGTTGTGAAAAATAAAAAATCTGTGTAAAATGCTCCACTGCACACCTGGCATACGAAAGGGCCTCAGTATGAATTAGTTACTTGTATTGTGGTCAATACCTACCACATGGTGATGCTAAGGTGATGGTTGAGGTCACGGTCTCACCTATTTCTTTGCCTCTTGCTGGATCTTCTTGATATGGTCCCTAAGTTACAATAGAGATTGCCACAACACCGAGAGGCATGTGCAGATGGTGTAGCGTTTCACTCAGTCTAAACTTGGCACGTGGGGTAAAAACTCACATATAGTTTGAATTACCCTTGAACATTCCTTAGGTGGGGGTTTCCCTGGTGGTTCAGTGGTAAAAGAATATGCCTGCAATGCAGGAGGATTGGATTCAGTCTCTGCATTCGGAAGATCTCCTGGAAAAGGAGATGGCAACCCACTCCAGTACTCTTGCCTAGGAAATCCCCTGGACAGAGGAGCCTGATGGGCTGCAGTCCATGGGGTCACAAAGAGTGGGACTTGACCTGGCAACTAAACAACAAGAATGATTCCTTAGGAGGATCATTTCCACAAGGCCATCCCAGCTCAGTTTATCTCCAGCATCACAACATATCAACAATTTGGGGGTTATATCACATGATATATCTGGCTTGTGTTAGAGCCTATACTGTATTAAAAGCAATAATAAAAGTTGAAGTTATTATGTGAAACACTAGTCTGTGTAAACATCAGGATGCTTCTCAGTAAAGTGAGATTCTCATAGAATGGGAAATTCCTGGTTTCTGGGACCAAATATTAAACAATCATATATAAGAATAGCTTCCCTGAGAGCTCAGTTGGCAAAGAATCTGCCTGCAATGCAGGAGACCCTGGTTCGATTCCTGAGTCAGGAAGATCCACTGGAGAAGGGATAGGCTACCCACTCCAGTATTCTGCCCTAGAGAATTCCATGGATTGTATTAGTCCATGGGGTCACAAAGAGTCAGACATGACTGAGTGACTATTACTTTTCATATAATAATAGTAAATAATTTATATGAAGATTCATATCTCTTCTAAGTCATCCTAGACATGCCCTTCTAGACTGGAAGACCAGCCAGAATTACTATCACTGTTTCATGTCTGTGTTTCTTCTGCCTTGGTCTTTGTGTCTTTCTCCTTTGCTGTTCCTTCCACCCATTTTCTTTTTTGTCACATTTAAAGTTGAAATGGAATGAGTTAGATGTGTGCATTTATAGAATCAGGAGCTGTAACAAAAACTGTTAGGCCGAGAACATTTTCTAGTTGGATGTTTCAAAACATTTTACCCAACCTTCTTCATTTTACACAAGGCATGTAAGAAAGCTGGCTCTTCTCTGAAATCACGCAGTTAAACTCTAGCAACAGAGCCCAGTCGAGAGGGTTTCTAATCCATTGACTTTCGCATCTTGTTCATCTGCCTTCCGGTGTATCACCAGGGACACTTACACTCTCCTTTCTCCCTCTTCCACTCCTTACACCATCCTCCCCAGAGCCAAGCAATTGCTTGAGCTCCTCTGCTTCTTGGCTCAGGGGCCAAGGTGACGTGCTTCCTCCTCAGCTCCGTCTTCAGTCTCTTGCCCCTCCACCCAGGAGTCAGGTGGATTTCTAAGAAGCCTCTGAAACACTGACTCACTGATCTGTAGCCAGGCCAGTGCCTGCCTCCTCCATCCCTTGGCAGCTGCTGTAAT
The DNA here is from genome assembly GCA_006408675.1 of Madoqua kirkii. Lineage (NCBI taxonomy): Eukaryota > Metazoa > Chordata > Mammalia > Artiodactyla > Bovidae > Madoqua > Madoqua kirkii. The sequence goes on from SJYC01054334.1 coordinate 26,270, forward strand.
TCCTGGTGGGAACCATCATTCATGAGGCCCCTGGCATGGCAGCCGTGACAGCATAGGGCCTAAGACTCTGATGCTTTGTTTGTGAGTCATGCCGCAAGGGGCAGCTTCCTTACACAGAGATCAGGATCCACCTCCAGACAGACGGCAGGAATGTACGGTGAGGAAGACTTAGAGACTCCTGCAGGATATACAGAACTGCCTTTTTAAAATAATAAGTGTTCGCATAGTTCACATATAAACGCCAGATTATTGCTATAGATTAGATTGTGGCTCAAGATGACCTCACATAGCACTTAACGCCCCGAGGAGGTTTTGATAGATTGAGGCATTACGCAGAACAGTTTGTGGCAAGAAAGTCACCGGGGTTCCATAAATGTTGGAGCACTTATAAACTGCTGTGATTCGATTGGTATCATTGGACTCATTTCCCAATGCTGAAGCTCTCAGCCACCACACCCATCGGTCCCACTGACCCCCATCTCTCCCTCTCTTCACTCCCCATACCAGTGTCTCTCTTCACACATTCAATGTGCTTTTCAAAATGTTGCCAACAGGTGTATTCATCTCATTTCCTCTTTCTCTGCTGCTGCTGCTGAGTCGCTTCAGTCGTGTCCAACTCTGTGACCCCAGAGACGGCAGTCCACCAGGCTCCCCGGTCCCTGAGATTCTCCAGGCAAAAACACTGGAGTGAGTTGCCATTTCCTTCTCCAATGCATGAAAGTGAAAGTGAAATCACTCAGTTGTGTCCGACTCCTAGTGACCGCATGGACTGCAGCCCACCAGTCTCCTCCGTCCACGGGATTTTCCAGGCAGGAGTACTGGAGTAGGGTGCCATTGCCTTCTCCATCCTCTTTCTCTAGTTGCGGTCTTTTAAATACTCTCACATACTGTGACTGTGGAGAAAACTGTAAAAGCCAAGGAGGAGGTGCCTTGAAGCAAAGGCTACATTGTAGCAGTGATGTCCCTGTACTTTTCCAGCATCACTGGGTGGAGCTGTATGTTAATTACTCAGTGTCTTTTGTCCCCAGCGTTCTTTCTTTTGATTCCTACAAGGAGTTTCAAGTCTCTCTTCTCTCCTCCCTCTCCACTATATTCACTGAGGTTGGGGGAAGAGGGCAAAGAGAGAGAAAACTGTTTAAAATGTCTGACTTAACAGCCCTTGCTTCACTGTTTCAGCTATTATCTCTAATGGCCTTTGAAGCTGAAAGCGGAGTTGAGTATATATTGCTTTCTGCCTTTACGGTCTAACTGATGACATTTCATGTTTTAAAATAGTTTTGTTCCAGTGATTTCTCATAGCAATGAATGGGAATATCCTAATACGTGTAGATATCGTATGATAAGTGGATAATAATCGGCAGGCATTTGGGTGGTGGGCAGATCAACTGTGTGTTATTTTTAGAGTGTTCACGTGATATGATTCATCTTAAAAGCATTTCTGAGTGTTGGGATCTGAAACTATCCCCATGATTTACTGGAGTCATGGAGAACACATGTGACTCTTGTTTTGAAAATGACAGCCTACTTGTTGCCAACAAGTGTATTCATCTCATTTCCTCTTTCTCTGCGGCTGCTGCTGAGTCGCTTCAGTCGTGTCCAACTCTGTGACCCCAGAGACGGCAGTCCACCAGGCTCCCCGGTCCCTGAGATTCTCCAGGCAAAAACACTGGAGTGAGTTGCCATTTCCTTCTCCAATGCATGAAAGTGAAAGTGAAATCACTCAGTTGTGTCTGACTCCTAGTGACCGCATGGACTGCAGCCCACCAGTCTCCTCTGTCCACGGGATTTTCCAGGCAGGAGTACTGGAGTAGGGTGCCATTGCCTTCTCCATCCTCTTTCTCTAGTTGCGGTCTTTTAAATACTCTCACATACTGTGACTGTGGAGAAAACTGTAAAAGCCAAGGAGGAGGTGCCTTGAAGCAAAGGCTACATTGTAGCAGTGATGTCCCTGTACTTTTCCAGCATCACTGGGTGGAGCTGTATGTTAATTACTCAGTGTCTTTTGTCCCCAGCGTTCTTTCTTTTGATTCCTACAAGGAGTTTCAAGTCTCTCTTCTCTCCTCCCTCTCCACTATATTCACTGAGGTTGGGGGAAGAGGGCAAAGAGAGAGAAAACTGTTTAAAATGTCTGACTTAACAGCCCTTGCTTCACTGTTTCAGCTATTATCTCTAATGGCCTTTGAAGCTGAAAGCGGAGTTGAGTATATATTGCTTTCTGCCTTTACGGTCTAACTGATGACATTTCATGTTTTAAAATAGTTTTGTTCCAGTGATTTCTCATAGCAATGAATGGGAATATCCTAATACGTGTAGATATCGTATGATAAGTGGATAATAATCGGCAGGCATTTGGGTGGTGGGCAGATCAACTGTGTGTTATTTTTAGAGTGTTCACGTGATATGATTCATCTTAAAAGCATTTCTGAGTGTTGGGATCTGAAACTATCCCCATGATTTACTGGAGTCATGGAGAACACATGTGACTCTTGTTTTGAAAATGACAGCCTACAGATCCCATGGCTTTTTTCCTCCCCTTTTGGTTTCTTAGAGAATTGGTGGGCAAAACCAAAAGACCCAATATAAATTCCCCCTGGTACCCTGCTGTCCATGTTCAAAGACTGGGAGTATTTGGTGTACATGATCTATGTACCAAGGTGATATTCTAAGAGAGACAAATTATGTTCAGACATCTGAAAGCCATCATTTCCATGCATATGCAGGCATTTGAGAAAAATCTACAAGAGGATCAAAAACAAGATTAAACCACATCTGTTTGGGTTTAAACGACGTTGTCTATTAGTTCAAAGTTGTTTCCTTTTGTATTTAAAAAAAAAATGCTGCCCAGCTGTTTTTTATCTTAAATTTTTGGCCTTTATCAAAGAAGTGTTTTCATTGGCTAGCCAGTGTTATTTCTAGAAGTTGAACTAGTTAGGAAAGGGGGCTGAGAAAAAGAAAATATGCTTTATTCGTCTTGGTTCTATCCTGGAGTCTTTCCTTGGCACTCAGAGAAAACTAATAGAAGGGTTTTGTTCAATTCTAAATAGAAATGCTGTATCTACTGTGTGTCAACATGTCATAAATTAGGCCTTCCTTCAGTTTATACCAGTAATTGATAACAATCGATAGTGATAAGAAACATGAAACAAAGAAATGAGCCCTCAAAGGAATGGATTGTATAACAAGTAGGGATTTGACTGCCTGCATGTTATGCACTGTTGGATGGGAAAGGGGATGCTTTTGAAAGCTGCTATCTCTCAGTAAACAGTTGTATTTAATAGAGATATGAGTGTAGAGTGATACTGCCCTAGCAGTGTATTTCTTTCAGGCTTCTGATATATTCATTCATTTAACAAAACCACATCTGATGACAAAGTCCTCCTATTTTATGAGGAATATGTAACCTCCACTTAGAAGCACCCCTACGTGTGTTATTACAATGAAATCTGAAAGCAAATATGATATGACAAGGAAACCTTTCTAACCATTTGCTTAGCTGCTTTCTGGTGAGATGATGGTCCTGTAATTTCCCGCTGTTTTTAGCACTGTGGCTGAACCACAAAATACAGACAGGTTTCCATATACAAATGGCGGACTCTGTTGATCTTCCCTGTGTCAATGACCAGCAGGTAACTTTAAGGAGTATATTATTATGCAAAAAAAGTTTCATTGTTTACAATCAGTTCTCCCTTAAATACACACAGAAGTATTATTTTTTGTTACTAAACAAGAGCTTTAAAGCCCTTTTCCCTAGTTTGTGTCAAAGAAGTGGTTCCAGTTTTCCTCTGTTTTGATTGCCATAAAAGCATATTTTTGAGGCTAGTAAATAAATACTAAGTCCTAGGTATGAATGCAAAATCTGCATTTTCTCACTCATGCAGTTTTATCCCCTTCTTTTTAAATTATTTTTTTCTTTTTCACCCACTTCTTCTTGTTTCCTTAATGCATTCAAAGTGCTCAGTTAAACACAGTGAGTCATATTGCCTGATTTCCAATCTTAGTTTTACTCCTTGAGTGAGTGAGTGAGTGAAGTCGCTCAGTGGTGTCCAACTCTTTGTGGCCTCGTGGACTGTAGCCCACCAGGCTCCTCCATCCATGGGGTTCTCCAGGCAAGAATACTGGAGTGGGTTGCCATTGCCAGCTAAATGATTTGGGCTCCCTTACTATAATTTGTTCATAAGCAAAATGGAGAGCACCATACTGCTAACTTCACTGAGTCACTGGAAGGATTAAAGAAGAAAAAACATGTGAAGCGCTAACCAGAGTGTCTAGCTCATCAGTCAGTCAGTAAGTTCAGTCACTCAGTCGTGTCTAACTCTTCGTGACTCTATGAATAGCAGCACGCCAGGCCACCCTGTTCATCACCAACTCCTGGAGTTCACTCAGATTCACATCCATCGAGTCCGTGATGCCATCCAGCCATCTCATCCTCGGTCGTTCCCTTCTCCTCCTGCCCCCAATCCCTCCCAGCATCAGAGTCTTTTCCAATGAGTCAACTCTTCGCATGAAGTGGCCAAAGTACTGGAGCTTCAGCTTCAGCATCAGTCCTTCCAAAGAAATTCCAGGGCTGATCTCCTTCCAAATGGACTGGTTGGATCTCCTTGCAGTCCAAGGGACTCTCAAGAGTCTTCTCCAACACCACAGTTCAAAAGCATCAATTCTTCGGCGCTCAGCCTTCTTCACAGTCCATCTCTCACATCCATACATCTGTCTCTTATACACATCTAGATGTGTATAAGAGACAGGTATAAATACAGAGCTATTAAGCTTTTCAAAAATCTTATAGATTTAATATTATGAGTCCCTTATACCATTCCTTTTCAGACTATTTCTTCATTGTAAGAGCTTCACTGTTAAATACTTGGTATCACCTCTGTTACAATGCAGTGTGAGAAACCGTATTTCCAGTTTTTATTCTCTCCCTTTCTTCTTTCCCTGCTTCCCAGCCTTCTTGCCTTTCTTTCTTGACACTGTTTCCACTGTTTCCCCATCTATTTCCCATGAAGTGATGGGACCAGATGCCATGGTCTTCGTTTTCTGAATGTTGAGCTTTCAGCCAACTTTTTCACTCTCCTCTTTCACTTTCATCAAGAGGCTTTTTAGTTCCTCTTCACTTTCTGCCATAAGGGTGGTGTCATTTGCATATCTGAGGTTATTCATATTTATCCTGGCAATCTTGATTCCAGCTTGTGCTTCTTCCAGCCCAGCATTTCTTATGATATACTCGGCACAGAAGCGAAATAAGCAGGGTGACAATATACAGCCTTGACGTACTCCTTTTCCTATTTGGAACCAGTGTGTTGTTCCATGTCCAGTTCTAACTGTTGCTTCCTGACCTGCATACAAATTTCTGAAGAGGCAGATCAGGTGGTCTGGTATTCCCATCTCTTTTAGAATTTTCCACAGTTGATTGTGATCCACACAGTCAAAGGCTTTGGCATCGTCAATAAAGCAGAAATAGATGTTTTTCTGGAACTCTCTTGCTTTTTCCATGATCCAGCAGATGTTGACAATTTGTTCTCTGGTTCCTCTGCCTTTTCTAAAACCAGCTTGAATCAGAGAGTTCACAGTTCACGTACTGTTGAAGCATGGCTTGGAGAATTTTGAGCATTACTTTACTAGCGTGTGAGATGAGTGCAACTGTGTGGTAGTCTGAGCATTCTTTGGCATTGCCTTTCTTTGGAATTGGAATGAAAACTGACCTTTTGCAGTCCTGTGGCCACAGCTGAGTTTTCCAAATTTGCTGGCATATTGAGTGCAGCACTTTCACAGCATCATCTTTCAGGATTTGAAATAGCTCAGCTGTGGTCTAGCTTATAGTGGTTGCTCAAAAAAGAAAAAAAAAACTATATATATATACATGTATCATCATTATTCCATTATTCTGGAGGTGCATCTAAATCTTCTCTCTGCTCCTTATCCTCTATTCCTTTCACCTCATTGCTACCCCGTGAGCTGACATCATAAACCATGTTCCTCCATGGAACAGACGGCTGAGAATATCTGGTTATTTTCATCATGAGTTTGCTAGCAGTATTTACCCTCTCTCCTTAGCTTATCCTTAGCTCTTCCTCCTGGAAAAGTCACACTCTTTCCTAGTAAAATTAACTCCTCCCTCTTGAAAGAGAGCACGTGGGTTTGCCAAGTGTGAGCCAATAGCAATTGCTCCTCCTGCCCCTTCCTCAGTGGGAAAGACCATCTATGACCGAGGCGGTGGTGATCCACAGAAAAGGGTTGATAGAATGGGGGTGGTCAGTGGATAACACCAAGTCTGAGTTCTTGATCCTGGCTCTGCTTGCCTCCTCTGAACCCTGACTCCACAATTTACCCTCCTTCTCATTTTTCCATACCTCCCTCTTAGAAGTCATTATAATAACATCGTTATAGCCTCCTAACTATTGCCTTACCTCATCTTATTTCCTCCCACACCTGTTGCCAGGTTTATCTGGCACAGTTAAGCCTGTTCAGAAACCTTCATGGCTTCTATTACAAACGGGAGGGAAAAAAAAAAAAAGAATCCACAAATCCACTCTCCTTGAGTAGCACTGAAACACAGACATTACCATATGTAAAACAGATAGCCAGTGGGAATTTGCTGTTTGCAGGGAGCTGAATCTGGTGCTCTCTGACAACCCAGAGGGTTGGGATGGAGTTGGGAGTGGGAGGGAGGTTCAGGAGGGAGGGAACATTTGTATACTTATGAATGATTCACATTGTTATGCAGCAGAAACCAACACAACATTGTAAAGCAATTATCTTCCAATTAAAAATAAATTTTTAAAAATCCACTTTTAAAAGCTGATAGAGGGAAATATCAGTGATCTTTATTGAGGAAGAGAAATTTACCATATGTAAAACAGATAGCCAGTGGGAATTTGCTGTTTGCAGGGAGCTGAATCTGGTGCTCTCTGACAACCCAGAGGGTTGGGATGGAGTTGGGAGTGGGAGGGAGGTTCAGGAGGGAGGGAACATTTGTATACTTATGAATGATTCACATTGTTATGCAGCAGAAACCAACACAACATTGTAAAGCAATTATCTTCCAATTAAAAATAAATTTTTAAAAATCCACTTTTAAAAGCTGATAGAGGGAAATATCAGTGATCTTTATTGAGGAAGAGAAATTTAACTTTAAAAATGAGATAAAATACGTGGTGTTTTCTGCATGCCAGACACTGTGTGGCCCATTTTCTCTCTTTTAAGCTTCATAAGAATTGAATGTGGTGGGTCTTCTCGTTGCCACCATTTTATAAAAAAAAAAAAAGGAAACTCAGAGAGTTTAGCCCTGCGTGAGGACACATGGTGTGCTGTGTTATGATTTAATCACTGTGTGTGTCTGTGTGTGTTTCTTCCCACCACCCTCACAAGTTCTTTCAGTTCAGTTCAGTCACTCAGTAATGTTCGACTCTTTGCAACCCCATGAATCGCAGCACGCCAGGCCTCCCTGTCCATCACCGACTCCCAGAGTTCACCCAAACTCACGTCCATGGAGTCGTTGATGCCATCCAGCCATCTCATCCTCTGTCGTCCACTTCTCCTCCTGCCTCCAATCCCTCCCAGCATCAGAGTCTTTTCCAATGAGTAAGTTCTTTGCATGAGGTGGCCAAAGTATTAGAGTTTCAGCTTCAGTATCAGTACTTCCAAAGAACACCTAGGACTGATCTCCTTTAGGATGGACTGGTTGAATCTCCTTGCAGTCCAAGGGACTCTCAAGAGTCTTCTGCAATACCACAGTTCAAAAGCATCAATTCTTTGGCGCTCAGCTTTCTTCACAGTCCAACTCTCACATCCATACATGACCACCTGAAAAACCATAGCCTTGACTAGACGGACCTTTGTTGGCAAAGTAATGTCTCTGCTTTTGAATATGCTATCTAGGTTGGTCATAACTTTCCTTCCAAGGAGTAAGTGTCTTTAAATTTCATGGCTGCAGTCACCATCTGCAGTGATTTTGGCAACATGGAAAACATCCTAAATGCAGAGTGCATGTATGCATACTAAATCACTTCAGTTGTGTCTGACTCTTTGTGACCCCATGAACTGTAGCCCGCCAGGCTCCTCTGTTCAAGGGATTCTCCAGGCAAGAATACAAGAGTAGGTTGCCATGCCAGAGTAGGTGCCTGATAAATTCCTTTTAAATCAAATAGGTCCACAGGTTTCAAACAAATCCTCAATGAATCACAAAGGACAGCTGCATCAGTCCTCAGAGGACTCCTGATGTTCAAAGCTTAGATGACATTGAAACTTTTTGTCCTTAAAACATCTCTCCATGCCTCTTATTTGATCTTCAAAGCAACTGTATAATCCAAATCTGAATATTCCCATTTTGTGGATATGGAGAATAAAGTTCCATGGTTGTGTGATTTTCCAGGGTCCTACAGCAAATCCCTGGTGGCTCAGTTGGTAAAGAATCCACCTGCAATGCAGGAGAACTGGGTCTGATCCCTGGGTTGGGAAGATCCTCTGGAGGGGAGCATGGCAGTCCACAGGGTTGCAAAGAGTTGCACACGACTGAGCAACTAATCATGCATGGCAGTAAAATCATGGAATGAGGAAACAAACCCACGTTTTTCCCATCTTAACTAAAGTTTTCTTAAGCTAAAGCTTTAAGTACACCTCTTTAGATGCCTGGAACAGCAGCTTAGAGACTACTAGAAGTTGGTAGGTGATGTTATTTTTAAGCAAAGAGCCGTTGAAGACCTTAAAATCCATCCATAGTTCAAGAGCGTTATTAGCCCCCACAGTGTGGTTTCTCTACCCACTTCTTGCTTGCGAGGTGAGTTGAGGACAGAGTTCCGACTTAACAGTGAATGTCTTGGTTTTCCTGAATTTATTTAACAACCACTCTGGATGTTATTTCAAGACAGTTTATCTTCCTCCGCAGTAATATGTCCCTTTATAATTTCAAGGCACATCAACATGGGCTGGGGCGCCTGTGGTTTTTGGGACAAAGGTGGCACTGAGGCTTATTCAAGGGGTTTGAATTTCAAATCGGCAGAGGGGGCTTGGCGAAACGCCTGCCCAGAGACGTTGGATGGCACGGCCAGTAAAGGAACATTAATGCCGCTTCTGTGTTGAGCTGATCTTCATCCAGGGAAAGAACAGAGTCAGCACAGAGATGCTTTTCAAAGTTGTAGGAGGTAATACAGCTTTTTAAAAAAGAGTATTTTGGTCTCTTGGTTCCAGAATGGTTCAGGTAAGTGGGTGTTCAAAGGAGAAATAATGAGAAAGTGAGGTGGCAGCATCTACAGCCTAGGCCAGCTATGGATCAAAGAGGTGGCAGAAAAATCTTGCTGCTATTTTGGTTGTATGACTGTACACAGCACATGCTTCAGGGATCACAGTTGCCCTTGATCCAATATTGCTTATGCATCATCTTTGTTGACGTCATACGTTTGATGAAAGTATCTTCCTTCATTAATTTAGCTACACCCATCTGTCATCTAAACAAGGAGGAAGCAAGCCCAGCATCTTATACCAAGAGCATAGATTTTCTGTTCTTGGGTAGGAAATTTTCTGTACACTTCATGTTTGATAAGGAACATCAATAATTGATTTTGTGGAATCATTTTTCCCTAGCTAAATTTAAATTTATTAAAAAATTGAAAACAAACAAAAGTTTGTTTGTTTATCTTCTCAGGGCTGGCTCCTTTTTGCACCTGGATCTCATCACGTTGTGCCTCCTCCAGCAGGCTTTCCCTCAAACCAAAAATCTAAACCCATATCACAAATGATTGCCTTCTCTCAGATATAATAATGGCAGCCTGCTTTTGCATAAAAAGAAAACAATGGCTAGTTATATTTTGGAAATAATATCATGAAGTATTTATAAATGAAGTAATCAGGCAGAGTTGGCAAAGACAGGAAATAAGATCGCTCATTGTTGAAGAGGGCTAGGGTTACATGGAGAAGGCAGTGGCACCCCCCTCCAGTACTCTTGCCTGGAAAATCCCATGTACAGAAGGGCCTGGTAGGCTGCAGTCCATGGGGTCACAAAGAGTTGGACACGACTGAGCGACTTCACTTTCACTTTTCACTGTCATGCATTGGAGAAGGAAATGGCAACCCATTCCAGTGTTCTTGCCTGGAGAATCCCAGGGATGGTGGAGCCTGGTGGGCTGTTGTCTATGGTATTGCACAGAGTTGGACACGTCTGAAGCGACTTAGCAGCAGCAGCAGGGTTACATGGAAGTTTATTTTACTATTCTTCCTGCTTTGGGTATTTGAATTTTTTTCATAACAAAGAAAATTCAAAGTAATTTTTTAAAATCAGTGTAAAACAGCCCCTCCCTGCCCCTATCTCACAACCCACACTAGATCACTGTGCTTTGCTTGTTCCCATTTGATGTTTTTCCCAGCCTCCCAGCCTCTGAGATCTCTTAAATCTTCTCATCAGTGAATTGGTTTCTTTCAGGTCCCCCAGAATGTAGGGTCCTTGAGGGCAGATACCTGGTCTAAGTCATTCATGTCTTATTAAGAATGCAAATGATGATACATTCAGATTTAGGTTTATGTCTCAGCCTCACAGTTTTCTAAACAGAAGGCCTGGAGCAAGTTACCTAATGGCTGAACCTGTTATCTTACCTTCAGAAAGAGATCATCAGCTTTTCTGGTGGTCCAGTGGGAAGGAAAAGTGAAAGTGAATTCGCTCAGTCATGTCCGACTCTTTGACCCCGTGGACTGTAGCCTACCAGGCTCCTAGGTCCATGGGATTTTCCAGGCAAGAGTACTGGAGTGGGGTGCCATTTCCTTCTCCAGGGTATCTTCCCCACCCAGGGATTGAACCCAGGTCTCCTGCGTTGTAGGCAGACGCTCTACCTTCTGAGCCACCAGGGAAGTTAGTGGGAAGGAATCCCCCTGCAGTAGAGGAGACCTGCAGTTCGAGCCCTTATCTGGGAAGATCCCACACACCATAGAGCATTGAAGTCCATGCACCACAACTATTGAGCCTGTGCTCTAGAGCCCAGGAACTGCAACTGCTGAGCCCATGTGATGCAACTTCTGAAGCCAGTGCACCCTGGAGCCCATGCCCTGCAACAAGAGCAGCCACTGCAATCAGAAGCTCAAGCACCACAGCTAGAGAGTAGCCCCTGCTCTCCACAGCTAGAGAAGAGCCTGCAAAGTGAAGAGCACCCAGCACTGCTAAAACTAAATGAGTAAAACTCTTTTAAAATGAGAGATGATCTCTCTTCTGGAATGGTGTTGAGCATTAACTGAAAACATGTAAGAGCCCGTCAGAAGACTTGTCACTTGCTGGCCTTTTAACAGATCAGTGTCTTTTAGTTCTTTCTTTGTGTTGTGTTTGGGATATTAGTTGATATTTACATCTCAACAAAATCAACCATTTGGGAAGATTGAGTAACTAAAGGGATTTCTCTTCACTTTAAAAATAGACTAAGAAAGTTGGAAAGCTGTTCTTGGCTTTACCACTTCTGACTTGATCTATTAATTTCTTTTGCTGATTTCTTCCACAAAATGGAAAACCACAATACATGAGTTGGGATGATCATTAGGATGAGAGAGATAAAAACTGCTTGGAACCCGATATAAAAGCGAAGCTAAATTTTATAGAAATACAAAACACATTTGAGATATTCAGCAGTTCTCTCAAGGCCTGATTATAGGCTTGATGGCCTTAATTTTTCCCTAATATATAATTCTATGTTATAGTACTCTACAAAAATGCTGTAGCATATCATTAATGCTCACAAAATGTCATAAAAATACACAGAGCAGAAAACCTCCCAGCTAGAGAAATTTTACAATCTGAAGATAGAGGCAGTTAACTTTAATCTAGGAAACTGAAAGACAACCACAAAATGGGTGGATTTCTTGGAGAGAATGTTCTTACTTTTTCTTTTGAAGCAGAGGACTTTATTCGAGAACTGATAATGTTTGACTATAGAACAAAATCTAAAATAAATTCCCAAAAGTAATCATAGTAAAGGGAGGAGAAATAGCAGTCAGGGGAAGAGATTTTTGACAGAAGTGAAACCTCCATGGAAATGTAGAAATGAACAGAGAAATAATTTGTCCACAGATAGATTTTTTTTTAAGGGAAACCTAAGTTTGACATTGTTGCAAATAAAAGACAAACACAGCATTATGGTCATTTGGGAAGCTGTATTATATTGCTCACCAAATCCACTAGAGTTCATATAGTATCAGTGCATGATTTTGGAGTTGAAATCAATCTGAACTGTGAAAAGCCTATGATAGTTATTCCCAGAGGTAAAGAAGAAATTAAATCAATCAATGAATTAATAAAGACTTAGTGAGAAGATGCTGTATGCCAGGTCTGGGGACAAACCCAAGGAAGTCAGCCAGGTGTATTATTCCCTGTCCTCACAGCATTTATAATCCACATAAGAGGAGACAAGTACTAATAAAATAGGTACCTAAAGATGACTGAATAATGGTAAATTTGAAAAATACTGCTAAGGAAATCCAAGAGAATTTAATAAGTTCTGTTCAACCTAGGGCCATGGGGAAAGGAATGGGGAAGACATAGAAAGTAACGCCAAGGAAGCGCCATTTACTCAAGCTTGATCCTTGTTAGTTGGAAGTTGGGTAGTCTACCAGTGGGGAAAGGCTTTTGACAAATAGGAATAGCTTGTATAAAGGCCCCAAGGCTGGAGAAAGCACATTGAGTGTGTAAGCAGGGAAGCTAAAGTGGAAAGAAACTGGAGGAAAGAGTAGCCAAGAGGAGCCTATAGGAGCCAGAAGATACAGGGTCTCGGTAAGAACTTAGGACATTATTTTGTGACCAACAGGAAGTTATAGGAGGTAAGATCAAAGACAGTTTGACAACTCTTCTTGAGATTCTTTCTGTCCAGAGGTAAATTATAACTGAAATTTGCTAGAAGACAGGCCACTTGTCCTCTGTGGCCGAGATGCCCAGACACTTCCAGAACTGTAGGAGTCTAAGAAGTCATTGTACCCTGAAACTGAAGAATCACAGTGTATCCTGCCAAGGGAAGACAAACATACACAAACACACAAAAACAAAACCTTAAAGATCATCTCTGGAAAAGAGACAAAATAATTCTAAACCACATCAAATGTACAAGTGCTTAGAGATGTCAGGTGGGTGGAGTTGACCCACCCAAAGGGTTATTGGGCAATTGCAGTGCCTACTTTGGGGTGGAGGGATAATCTGAAAGGCTGGCCACAAATGGGAGTGGTGAACTACCATCCCTGAAAATTCTGGCTTGTGGTTGGTTGCATAGGAATTTTCTTACTGTATCTTGAAAAGATTCCACCCATTTGTTCAAGACATGAACCTGGAGATCATCCTTGATTCCTCCTCCTTTTTTCCACACATTGAATCTGTCAGCAAACTACTTGTTATTCTTACTTCCAAAATCCATCTTGATTCCAACTCCACTGCTACCATGCTGGACTAAACCACCAGCATCTTTGGCCTTGCCAACTGATAGAGCACCCTAGTCCTTTGCCATCTATTCTCCTGTAGTAGAGAATGAAATGTTCTTCAGTGGTTCTTCAATAGTTTCCACTAGCATGTAGAAGAATATCATTCTTTTTCCTAGCTTACACAGTTCTATATGATCTGACCCTCTGCCTACCTCTCCATCCTTATACCAGGCCTCCCAGTATTCTCTAAAACTGGCCTTGAGTCAGTACCTTGAATGTGCCAAACTCTTTTCTTACTCAAAACTCTAGAACAGAGCTTCTCCAAATGTGGTTCAAGAGTCTTCTGTATCACCTGGGAGGTAGTAAGAAATACACATTCTAAGATTCTACCCCGATCTTGTTGCTGTTGTTTAGTCACTAAGTCATGTCCAAATCTTTGTGACCACATGGACTGCAGCATGCCAGGGTTCCATATCCTTCACTGTCTCCTGGAGATTGCTCAAACCCTAATCTACCAAGTCAGAATTTGTTGAGGTGGGTCCAGAAGTTTGTTTTCTTAAGGTCTCCATATTTTTGAGTGCTAAGATCTGAAAGTCATACTGTAGAGAATTCTCTCTTCTGTGCTTTTAGCTATGAATTTACATTAAAAAAAAAAAAACTTGAATCTCAGTGGTTCAAAATGTAGAACTCTATTTCAGAACCTCTCCTTGGACTGTATGATTCTTCTGACTTTACTGAAAGCTTAAAGATATTTTCTCCCTCATCTTTCTTATGCAGAATATAAGCCTGGGTCACATCTATCATTAACATCTCTGTTAGAGTTCTTGGGTTGAGAAAGAAAACTTGGTTAGGTTTTCTTGGTTTTCTCTTGGTTAAGAGAAAGCATTTATTGCAGAATACTGGATGATTCACTAGGTCCATGGAAGAGACGGGCAGCTATGCACAGGGGAATATGGGAATCAGGGCAGCTCTAGGCTGTAGTTTGTAGAAGTCAAGGAGAGTTTATTCACAGAAGTATTGCCATGGGACGAATCAATGCTGAGACCCATTTTCATGTGTCTCTGCTTGTGATGCACTTTCCAGAAGAGATTTCAATGTGTCCAGCTCATGGCAGGCTGTACTTCTGCCATGTGGCCGTCTCTGTGGTCTTTGATGCCAGCCCTCTGCAGCCCTCTAGATTCTGGTCTGTTTTTCAAACCTAGTTAGCAGCTTCCAGCTGAGTCTGTAAGTTTCTGATATTCGTTACTTAATTCCCCCTTCCTTAGGATAACCATAGTTGGAGCCTGTTGCTTACAACCCAAATCCTGGCTGAAACAAAGGGGCCTTGTTGAAAGGGTTGTCGATAGTTGATGTATTTCAGGCTGTTATCTTTTCTATGTATCATGAAGAAATAAAGTGAAGTTGCTCAGTCGTGCCCGACTCTTGGTGACCGCATAGACTGTAGCCTTTCACGCTCCTCTGTTTATGGGATTTTCCAGGCAATAGTACTCGAGTGGATTGCCATTTCCTTCTCCAGGGGATCTTCCCGACCCAGGGATAGAACCAGGGTCTCCCACATTGTAGACAGATGTTTTACCACCCGAGCTACCAAGGAAGTCCTTATGTATCATGAGATAAGGCTAAACAAAGTAGGGATTATGTACTTCAGTTCAGTTCAGTCGCTCAGTCACGTTCGACTCTTTGTGACCCCATGGACTGCAGAATGCCAGGCCTCTCTGCCCATTGCCAGGTCCAAGAGTTTACTCAAAGTCATACCCATCGAGTTGGTGATGCCATCCAACTATCTCACCCTCTGTTGTCCCGTTGTCCTCCTGCCTTTAATCTTTCCTAGCTTCAAGGTCTTGTCAAATGAGTCAGCTCTTTGCATCAGGTGGCCAAAGTACTGGAGTTTCAGCTTCAGCATCAGTCCTTCCAATGAACATTCAGGACTGATTTCCCTTAGGATGGACTGATTGGATAGCCTTTCAGTCCAAGGGACTCAAGAGTATTCTCCAATACCACAGTTCAAAAGTATCAGTGCTTCAGTGCTCAGCTTTCTTTACAGTCCAACTCTCACATTCATACATGACTATTGGGAAAATGGTAGTTTTGACTAGATGGACCTTTGTTGGCAAAGTAATGTCTCTGCTTTTTAATATGCTGTCTAGGTTGGTCATAACTTTTCTTGCAAGGAGCAAGCGTCATTTAATTTCATGGCTTAACTCACCATCTGCAATGATTTTGGAGTCCCCCAAAATAAAGTCAGCCACTGTTTCCCCATCTATTTGCCATGAAGTGATGGGACCGGATGCCATGATCTTAGTTTTCTGAATGTTGAGCTTTAAGCCAATTTTTTCACTCTCCTCTTTTACTTTCATCAAGAGGCCCTTCAGTTCATTTTCTGCCTTAAGGGTGGTGTCATCTGCATATCTGAGGTTATTGATGTTTCTCCCGGAAATCTTGATTCCAGCTTGTGCTTCCTCCAGCCCAGCATTTCTCATGATGTACTCTGCATAAAAGTTAAATAAGCAGCCTGACAATACACAAGCCTTGACGTACTCCTTTTCCTATTTGGAACCAGTCTGTAGTTCTATATCCAGTTCTAACCATTGCTTCCTGACCTGCATATAGATTTCTCAAGAATCAGGTTGGGTGGTCTGGTATTCCCATCTCTTTAAGACTTTTCCAGAGTCGGTTGTGGTCCACACAGTCAGAGACTTTGGCATACTCAATAAAGCAGAAATAGATGTTTTCTAGAACTCTCTTGCTTTTTTGAAGATCCAGCGGATGTTGGCAATTTGATGTCTGGTTCCTCTGACTTTTCTAAATCCAGCTTGAACATCTGGAAGTTCACATACTGTTGAAGTGCGTAGTCAGTGAAGCAGAAGATGTTTCTCTGGAATTCTCTTGCTTTTTCTACCATCCAATGGATGTTGGCAATTTGATCTCTGGTTCCTCTGCCTTTTCTAACTCCAACATGAATATTTGGAAGTTCTCAGTTCACATAATGTTGAAGCCTAGCTTGGCAAATTTTGAAAATTACTTTGATAGCATATGAAATGAATGCAATTGTGCGATAGTTTGAGCATTCTTTGGCATTACCTTTCTTTGGGATTGGAATGAAATCTGACCTTTTCCAGTCCTGTGGCCACTGCTGAGTTTTCCAAATTTGTTGGCATATTAAGTGCAACACTTTAACAGCATCATCTTTTAGGATTTGAAATAGCTCAACTGGAATTCCATCACATACACTAGCTTTGTTTGTAGTGATGCTTCCTAAGGCCCACTTGACTTCGCATTCCAGGATGTCTGGCTCTAGGTGAGTGATCAGACCATCATGATTATCTGGGTCATGAAGATCTTTTTTGTATTCTTGCCACCTCTTCTTAATATCTTCTGCTTCTGTTAGGTCTATACCATTTCTGTCCTTTATTGTGGCCATCTTGACATGAAATCTTCCCTTGGTATATCTAACTTTCTGGAAGTGATCTGTAGACTTTTCCATTCTATTGTTTTCCTCTATTTCTTTGCAATGATTGTTGAGGAAGGCTTTCTTATCTCTTCTTGCTAGTCTTTGGAACTCTGCATTCAAATGGGTTTATCTTTCCTTTTCTCCTTTGCATTTCTCTTCTCTTCTCTTTGCAGCTATTTGTAAGGCTTACTCAGACAACCATTTTTCCTTTTTGCACTTCTTTTCCTTGGGGATGGTGGTCTTGATCACTGCCTCCTGTACAATGTCATGGACCTCCATCCATAGTTCTTCAGGCACTCTATCTATCAGATCTAATCCCTTGAATCTATTTGTCACTTCCACTATATAATCAGATTTGATTTAGGTTGTACCTGAATGGTCTAGTGGTTTTCCCTACTTTCTTCAATTTAAGTCTGAATTTGGCAGTAAGGAGTTCATGATCTGAGCCACAGTCAGCTCCCAGTCTTTTTTTTGCTGACAGTATAGAGCTTCTCCATCTTTGGCTACAAAGAATATAATCATTCTGATTTCAGTGTTGACTGTCTGGTGATGTCCATGTGTAGAGTCTTCTCTTGTGTTGTTGGAAGAGAGTGTACTTAACTTGATTGAAAACCTCTAAGTGTATTGAACCTTAGGTGAGACCACAAAGTAATGCTACGGTTTCTGTTGTTGTATATTTGTACACAGCTCTGTATTCTGAGTGAAAGGTTTTCATTGATAACAATTGTCTTCTTGCCTCTGATTATAAAATCTCAAAATCAAAGCAGAAAGGCTTGCAATAAGCCCTTTCCCCTGCCAAAGTGAGTTTGTCAAGACGACAGACAAAATAGAAGTCAGTTTGATCATCCCAGGAGAATGGAAGTTGGAAATCCTTTGCCAAAAATATTTTCAGAACAAGCCTTCAATCAGAAGTTGCCTTTTATCTTTGGAAACATCAGTAAGCTGACCTAAGAAAATGTAACTCTGCTCTCTCTAGCCTTAAGTGTGTGGGAACCAGACGTATGTCTCCATATGCCAGAATTTTTATTACAGATCTAACCTAAACCCCTCACAGAGGATCATAAATTCACAGGAACGTATCCATTGCAACTTTTTACCAGTGAATGTGTGGGAAAATACACATATTGTTAAAGCCAGTGTTTGCCCAAACAACATCCAGGAGACCGTGACCCAGCCAAGGGCCTCAGTCACCGTAGCCTCACTCTGTCCTTAATTTTTCTACATTAATGGAAGCAATGGTACACAAAGTTTGCCCCAAGAAAGCCACTCCTTGAGAAAGAACAGAGCCTTACAAATCTAGAGGATGTCTGTCTTAAGAGAAATAAGGAAAACCATGATCTTGGAGAATCCCAAAAAAAGACTGCACTCTATTTGGAAATCCTGTGCATTCATCCTTACAGCACTTCACCCTGAAATATGTGCCAAGAAGTGGTCATCTGATAAGTAGTTCTGGGGCTACAGCCAATAAACATATGAAAAGTTGCTCAACATATTAGTCATCAGGAAAATGCAAATTAAAGTCACTATGGGATAGCATTACACCTACCAGAATGACTCAAGTTAAAAAGGTGAACCACACCACATATTTCAGAGGATGGAGAAATGGAAACTTTCATAAAGTGCAGATGGGAACTTAAATTGCTTTAGCAATTTTGAAAAACCATTGGGTATTATTCACCGAAGTTCAATATACCTATATTTATATACATACACACACATTCTGTGACCTCCAATTTCACTCTCATGTATATGTCCAACAAACTTATTCACACATCTAGGAATATACGAGAATGTCTCGAGGAACAAGATTTATAATGGGCATAAACTGAAAATAATCAAATGACCATCACCTATAAAAGATAAGTGTGTGCGTGCATAGTCACTTAGTCATGTCTGCTCTTTGTGACCCCATGGACCAGAGCCCCCCCAGGCTCCTCTGTCCATGGGGATTCTCCGGGGAAGAATACTGGAGTGGGTTGCCATGCCCTCCTCCAGGAGATTCTCCCAACCCAGGGATCAAACCCAGGTTTCCCGCATTGCAGGCAGATTTTTATCATCTGAGCCACCAAGGAAGCTTATAAAAGATTAGTAAATCTTTGCAATTAATGTTATACAGCAATGTGAATGAACAAGCTGCAAAGGGCATCCATGAATTTTAGGAACTTAATGATCACTGAGAGAGGCCAGACACCAAAGAATGCATATGGTGTTTTTCTATTTATACAAAGTTAGGAAACTCGTACAACCACTCTGATGTTAGAAGCCAGGGTGGTGGTCGCCTCTGGTGAGGAAGGAAGTATTCTGATTGGAAGGAGCTAGAGGGGAGTCTTCTGGGGACCCATTTCTAAGAGCTTGATATCAGTGGTTGTTAAATGAGGGCTCTATGATTTCAGCTGTACATTTATATGTTGGACATTTTTCTGTATATTCAGTTCAGTTTAGTCGCTCAGTCAGGTCTGACTCTTTGCGACCCCATGAATCGCAGCACATCAGGCCTCCCTGTCCATCACCAACTTCCGGAGTTCACCCAAACCAATGTCCATAGAGTTAGTGATGCCATCCAACCATCATATCTTCTGTCATCCCCTTCTCCTCCTGCCCTCAATCTTTCCCAGCATCAGGGTCTTTTCAAATGATTCAGCTCTTCATATCAGGTGGCCAAAATATTAGAGTTTTAGCTTCAGTATCAGTCCTTCTAAAGAACATTCAGGCCTGATTTTCTTTAGGATGGACTTGTTGGATCTCCTTGCAGTCCAAGGGACTCTCAAGTGTCTTCTCCAACTAGTCCAACTCTCACATACATACATGACTACTGGAAAAACCATAGCCTTGACTAGATGGACCTTTGTTGGCAAAGTGATATATCTGCTTTTCAATATGCTGTCTAGGTTGGTCATAACTTTCCTTCCAAGGAGTAAGCGTCTTTTAATTTCATGGCTGCAGTCACCATCTGCAGTGATTTTGGAGCCCCCCAAAATAAAGTCAGCCACTGTTTCCCCATCTATTTCCCATAAAGTGATGGAAAACGAAGATGCCATGATCTTCATTTTCTGAATGATGAGCTTTCAGCCAACTTTTTTGCTCTCCTCTTTCACTTTCATCAAGAGCCTTTTTAGTTCTTCCTCACTTTTGCCATAAGGGTGGTGTCATCTGCATATCTGAAGTTATTGATATTTCTCCTGGCAATCTTGATTCCAGCTTGTGCTTCCTCCAGCCCAGCGTTTCTCATGATGTATTCTGCATAGAAGTTAAATAAACAGGGTGACAATATACAGCCTTGACGTACTCCTTTTCCTATTTGGAACCAGTCTGTTCCATGTCCAGTTCTAACTATTGCTTCCTGACCTACATACAGGTTTCTGAAGAGGCAGGTCCGGTGGTCTGGTATTCCCATCTCTTTCAGAATTTTCCACGGTTTCTGTACGTGGACACTTCAAAATGAACAACTTTGAAAAGACACTACCAGAGACCACTGGAATAAATATTTTTCTAGTCCTTAATTGGAAAAGAGTCTCTGCACCTGAAATTTCCCATCAGACCTAGATTTGTTGTTCAGTGTTGTCATATGTAAAAGACCTAAAGAGTTTGTACCTAAAAGGATTGCCTTGGGCTGGCAAATGTGCTATTCCTCTGCCTATTACCCATTTTCTGGCCCCTTCCTACAACTTATTTAAGCTGGATAATTCTTACCAGTCTTTAAGACACCAGTGGATTTTCTAAATTTTATTTTATTAAAGTACAGTTGGTTTATAATATTTAGTAATTTCTGCTGCTGTACAGCCAAGTGATTCAGTTATACATATATATTATTTTTTATATTTTTTTCATTATGGCTTATCATAGGATATTGAATATAGTTCCCTGTGTTATACAGTAAATCCTTGTTGTTTATCCGTCACACATGTAGTAGTTTTCATCTGCTAATCCAGGCTCCTAATCCTGGCTACCACAAGTTTGTCCTCTTTAAGTGTGTGGGTCTGTTTCTGTTTCATAGATACGTTCATTTGTGTCATATTTTAGATTCCACGTATAAGTGATATTGTATGGCACTTGTCTTTCTCTTTCTGACTTACTTCACCTAGTGTGATAATCCCTAGGTCCATATATGTTTCCACAAATGACATTATTTCACTGGATTTTATGGCTGAGTAGCATCTGCAAGGAGATCCAACCAGTCCATTCTGAAGGAGATCAACCCTGGGATTTCTTTGGAAGGAATGATGCTAAAGCTGAAACTCCAGTACTTTGGTCACATCATGCAAAGAGCTAACTTACTGGAAAATATCCTGATGCTGGGAGGGATTGGGGGCAGGAGGAGAAGGGGACGACCGAGGATGAGATGGCTGGATGGCGTTGCTGACTTGATGGACATGAGTCTGAGTGAACTCTGGGAGTTGGTGATAGACAGGGAGGCCTGGCGTGCTGTGATTCATGGGGTCGCAAAGAGTCAGACACAACTGGGCAACTGAACTGAACTGAGCATTTACAACTGAACAGCAGCAGCAGTAGTCCATTGTATACGTGTACTATATGTTTATCCATTTGGACATTTAGGTTATTTCCATATCTTGGCTACTGTAAAGTGAAAGTGAAGTCACTCAGTCATGTCTGACTCTTTGCGACCCCGTGGACTGTAGCCCACCAGGCTCCTCCATCCATGGGATTCTCCAGGCAAGAATACTGGAGTTGGGTGCCATTGCCTTCTCCAGGGGATCTTACTGACCCAGGGATTGCTGAAACTCCAGTACTTTGGCCACCTCATGCAAAGAGTTAACTTACTGGAAAATATCCTGATGCTGGGAGGGATTGGGGGCAGGAGGAGAAGGGGAAGACCGAGGATGAGATGGCTGGATGGCGTTGCTGACTTGATGGACATGAGTCTGAGTGAACTCTGGGAGTTGGTGATAGACAGGGAGGCCTGGCGTGCTGTGATTCATGGGGTCGCAAAGAGTCAGACACAACTGGGCAACTGAACTGAACTGAGCATTTACAACTGAACAGCAGCAGCAGTAGTCCATTGTATACGTGTACTATATGTTTATCCATTTGGACATTTAGGTTATTTCCATATCTTGGCTACTGTAAAGTGAAAGTGAAGTCACTCAGTCATGTCTGACTCTTTGCGACCCCGTGGACTGTAGCCCACCAGGCTCCTCCATCCATGGGATTCTCCAGGCAAGAATACTGGAGTTGGGTGCCATTGCCTTCTCCAGGGGATCTTACTGACCCAGGGATCGAACCCAGGTCTCCCGCATTGCAGACAGACGCTTTAACCTCTGAGCCACCAGCTGCAATGAACATTGGGGTGCTTCTGTCTTTTCAAAGATAGTTTCCTCTGGAGAGGAGTTGCCAGATCATATGGCAACTCTCTTTTTAGTTTTTTAAGGAACCTCCACTCTGTTTTCCATGGTGGCTGCACCACTTTACATTTCCACCAGCAGTGTAGGAGGGTTCCCTTTTCCCCACATCCTCTTCAGCATTTGTCATTTGTATGATGGCCATTCTAACCAGTGTGAGGTAACATCTCATTGTAGCTTTGATTTGCATTTTTCTAATAATTAGACATGTGGAGCATCTTTTCTTGTACCTGTTGACCCTCTATATGTGCTGAGATGCAAGTGCTGATGTCCCTTGCTCTAGGAGGGCAACGATTGCTGTGCATTGATGATACCATATCCCTGTCCTTTCCATGGGTCTCTTCAGGGTGCCTAGTTTCACACAACAGAAAGGACCCAGAGAGACCCAAAAGAAAAATGAACTTTAGAAAGAGGAATAACAGGCCCCCACATACTGGGAGGACTTGGAGAATTCAGTTTAAAGCCAGCAGATGGGAAAAAATAGCTGAAACTATGCTTTGGAGGGATTTAAAAGAGGAAACTGTTACCCCCATCACAGAAATAAAGGGCCTTGCCCCTTCTTTGAAACACTAGGACCTATTCAGTCTAGGAAGCTGCCATCTGATTGGCACACCCTGTGTCACATGCCTGTGATGAAGCTTGACGGAGCTGCAAGGGATGCTACGGGAAAGTACCCACTGTTCCCAGGTGGCTCAGTGGCAAAGAATCTGCCTGCAGTGCAGGAGATGCAGGGGGCATGGTTCAGTCTCTGGCATGGGAAAATGCTCTGAAGGAAGGGGCATGGCAACCCGCTCCAGTATTCTTGCCTGGGAAATCCCATTGACAGATGAGCCTGGCAGGCTGCAGTAGTCTCTGGGGTCACAAAGAGTTGGACATGACTCAGCGACTGAGCTTCCATGCACATATCTTCAGCCTTTATAGTTGGAAGAGGTCATTGTTCTATCTCAATAAAAGATTTCTCAGTATAGAAAGCCAATAAAATGCTTAGTAGCTAAAATAAATTGCAGATGTTAAATGTACTGTGTTTCATTTCTTACTCATCTACCTTTCCCAAAAGGGAGCCATATGGGTGAGGACAGGAACCATATCCACGTTGCGTACCACTTCATCTTTACACTGAGCACAGAGAACGCCTTGAGTTGGATACTGTTGGAGAAATTAACAACAAATATGATTGCTATAAAATGTTTGACATAGCATCTGACACACAGTAAGAGTTCTTCAAACACACAGAGCAATGGATCTTTTGAAGACAGGTATCATTTGTCATTCTGTTTTGTGTCCCTAGCAATATGTCACATAGTTAATATGTGTTCAATTGAGTGGGTAATTCAATTA
The DNA here is from genome assembly GCA_006408675.1 of Madoqua kirkii. Lineage (NCBI taxonomy): Eukaryota > Metazoa > Chordata > Mammalia > Artiodactyla > Bovidae > Madoqua > Madoqua kirkii. The sequence continues at coordinate 49,787 of SJYC01054334.1, forward strand.
ATGAATTAATGGATGCCTGTTAATGTAATTCATTTCTAAGTGATATCCAAGGAACTCCTTAAAGCACAGATCCTTGAAGGCCCAGAGAGGCAGCTAAGTCCTGGTGGGAAGAGTCACATAATGGGTTTTCTATTGGCAGTCACAGGAAGTCCAAAGAAGCTCATATCTGTATAAACAGTCCTTCTTTGGATCAAAGTAGAAATGCTTCCTTTCCCTTCTTCATCTACTTCGCGAAGCTCCCGGTATCGCTAGCCTTACTGCCAGCTGCCTGAACCCATAGCAGCGCAAGATGTGCAGTGTGATTTTCACTGCAAAATCACCAGCTATGCTTTGGATCCCCTTGCAGACAGCCCAAGAATATAAAATTTCATGTCCTGTATTGTCTTTGGGGCACTTGTTGTTAATTGAGAGGACAGCACAAGTTCTGACTTCCAGCATGTAATACTGGTAAACTTATCCCCAGTGCTTATGACTAGAACTTTCTCTAAGATCTCTTTAGAGCCTCTGACTCAACACTACCACCAAATCTGAAAGGCTGGCCCAACAGTATACCTTCAGGTGCAGCCATCAACACTGATCTGGAAACAGATGTGATGTAGGGAGGAAGAGACTCTGTTTCTCATGGGAGTCCATGATTGTGTATACTCCCATCAGATTATAGCCTGATGCAGTCATTTGACAGGGGGTAGAATGTGAATCAAAGAAAGGCCAACTAAAACTGTTGTCAGATTTCAGTAAGCAATTCAGCTACATGACGAGGAAATGGGGAAGGGTTGGGGAAAGGGAAGGGTTGTTGAAAAACTCCAGATGGTTATATTTATTTGCAAAAAAAAAGGAAGTTTTGAAGCATGATAATAGTTTTCTTCAAATTTAGAATAATTTTAAAATTGTTTTCCATGCGTAAGGTTGTATGTGCTCAGTTGCCTCAGTCGTGACCCTATGGACTATAGCGTGCCAGGCTCCTCTGTCCATGGATTCTCCAGTCAAGAATACTGGAGTGGGATGCAATTTCCTTCTCCAAATGCGTGAAGGTGAAATGTGAAAGTGAAGTCGCTCAGTCGTGCCTGATTCTTAGTGACCCCCATGGACTGCAGCCCACCAGGCTCCTCCATCCATGAGATTTTCCAGGCAAGAGTACTGGAGTGGGGTACCATTGCTGCTGAGCCAATAGCAAATGAAAAGAATAGATAACTGATTTACCAGGCATCTGGATTCTTTAAGATCCTGAAACATTTGTTAACTGTGATGACCAGTAGGTGGCAGCATAACCTCCACCATTTTTGATGTTTGTCCTTGAAACACTGAGGCTATCATCATTTGAAACGTAACAGTCAGAAATTGCATACCAACTGCCCAATTTGTTGCCTGTTGTAACATTTCTTTTATGACAGACTCCTCTTTTCAAAGAGATCCATTCAGCCAATATAACCTTTAAATATGTGCAGGGTACTAAAGATGCGTAAGCATTTTGTTAACCTGCCTTTTTTCTTTTTCCTTTCTTTCTCTTAGCTTTTATACAGGCAAGTCCTTGCATGTCTGATTGGATAAAGACAATTAACTGTTCTTTAAAATGCTGCTTCCATCTATCTTGTATGTGTAACCACTTACCTACAAATTTACTTACCACGGTACCCAAGCACTGCCAGTGGAAACAGAAAGGATGAGGGGACTGATTTTAAACAGATTATGATTCAGTTACTGGCTCCATCATTTGAGTCCTCTGAGTCACATTTTGTTTTGTTTTTGTGTATTCATATAAAGTTCCTAGAGTTAATAATATCTGCCTGGTAGGATTATTATCATAAGTAAATAAAGTCTCTGAATTCCCTAAATGTTGATTGCGCTCTTACTAGGCACTCAGCATTGTGTCAAGCCCAGGGAATAAGCATGACATTGACTTTATCCTGAAGAAGGTCACAGTCTACAGCTGCGCTCTCCAGTACAGCGCCCTCTTGCCATGTGCTGCCATTTAAATTTAAATTAAGCAAAATTAAGTCAGATTAAAAATTTGATTCCTGGAGTACACTGGCCACATTTCAAGTGCTTGATAGCCTTATGTGACTTGTAGGTACCATATTACTTTACGCAGATAGCAAACATTTCCATCATTGCAGGAAGTTCTGTTGGATAATACTGATCTGGATGACCACACAGGCTCATAGAAGTTATATAAGTTTGAAAATTGCTTTCAAAGACCAATACATGGAACAGGGAGGTGAAATAAGCAAGTGGAAAAGAGTTATCAACTCTTTCTTGTGGTGTGCAAAAAGACCTAGAGACAGAAATAGTTTTAATGGAAGTCACGACAGGAAGGATGACTCGCAAGGAGTGGTGCTTCTAGGAAGCCCTGAGGGGAGGAGGAAGGTCTCTAAAGGGGTCCATCTTGTGCAAAGACTGTAAAAAAGACAAAAAGCACACAAGTTCTGCTCAGGGAACTCGAGCTGTTCTAAACTGAAAGGATAAAAACTGAGGGGCAAGAAAGTTTAGACAGAAGAAGATGAAACCAAGGAGAGAAAATCACCCTCTAAATTTTGAGTGTTAGCCTGCACACTTGTGACAGCTTAGCTTTTCTTTCCCCCAGCATGAGAGCAGCGGTGATGACCCTTTTTACAGCTGAGCTCAGAGCGAGGGAGCAACAGAAAGAGGGAGAGGTCCCTGCCGGATTCTTTCCACAACTGCGTCTGAGTGGAAAATGAAACTAACCCCTTCCAGCCTGCACAGCACCTCCCAGAACAAGACTCTCTTGCTCACACATTCCTCAGACTGTGAGAACAACCCACCAACCATGTCACCAGTAACAGGACTGCCCCCTCGGCCCCCGTGGACGCACATTCCCCCAAAATGAGTGAAGGATGCCTTCTGCCAACCTTAAAACTGACTCAAGCCTCTTGAGTCCTAAGCTTTGAACCAATCTCCAACTTTTTGTGGTTACAGTTCACAGTTGGCTGGCAAAATATGACTTCCTGGTTTGGAGATAAAAGACTTGGGGGTGGGAGTGGGGAAAGGACTGAGGGGGAAAAAAACTTACTTGACATCAAATGCCTCTTTCAAAATACAGCTTTAATGAACAAAGTGCCAGTGAACCTTACTCATCCTGATTACATTTCTGAAAATGTAATCTTTTAAAATTTAAGGAGAAGGGGGTTTGGCAGAAATAGATTTGGGGTTTCTTTAGCCTCCAGACATCTGGAGAGTGTGGAGGTACTGCTGATTTGCAGCACACAGCTGGGAGGAAAGGGCCCCGTTTCAGGGGAGGAGAGCAAGGAAAAGGAAAAGAAAAAGCTCCATTGTAATAGATGTTCCAAAAATCATCAGTCTTTCAGAAGAGATGAGGTGGGGATGTTGGGGGAGGGATGGGTTCAGCTCTTCATACGGTTTTATTTAAGCTTGAATACAGATAATCAGCCCTGCTGTTTATTTCCATACCAAATGCTCAGGGGGCCAGAGCTCTGTCACATTCCTAACCCGGATCATTTTAGCAGCAATCTTTCTGGAATAGAAAATATACTCAAGACACTTCCTCATAGAGAGTTACCAGGAGAGTCTAGAAGAGCCCTCCTGGACTTTCACAAACCAAAGGGTGCTCCTTCTCCCTCCCAGGTGGCCAATTATTCCCGTGACAACACCTCATACTTTCCATGTGATGCCATTTGACAGAGGATAAGCAGAGCCAAGCTAAATGCTCACCCACTTGACACTTAATCTCTTTATCGTCCCAATTAGAATGTTCAGGGAGAGGCGCTGGCACCAGGGGTCAACTTCAAACTCTCTCCTTAGTGATGGTGAGACAATAGGTGTGATTTTGAAAAGCAGAGGGTTCTGGCATTAGACAACAGGCCTTAGGGCCCAAACTTGGCAACTTGGACATAGAATTCAAGTCCTCATAGCCTCATCTTTCTCATCTGTAAAATGTGAATTTACATCATACTTAACCTCACAGGGTCAGTTTTGAAATTATATGAGCCATGTCAGCTGGGTGTCCAAAAAAGAGCTTGACACATACAAGAAGCATTTGATTAAGATGGATTATGGCCTTTGCCATGATGATGTCACACAAACTGATTAGCGTACTGGCATTCTGCAGAGCCTGAGGGTAGATCACGCTCTTCCCACCAAGGGATTTATTTTCAAGTTTCTTAAGAAAGAATGGGATATCCACCTCCCCCCAGTTGTTTTGATTGTGGAAAGTAAGTATAATGTGAGATTTTCCTTTTAGAGTGTACAGGGTGGTATTATTGTCAACTGTAGGCACAGTGCATTTGGCACTAGTGGTAAAGAACAGGCCAGTGCAGAATGCATAAGAGATGTGGGTTCAATCCCTGGGGTGAGGAGATCCCTTGGAGGAGGGCATGGCAACCCACTCCCGTCTTCCTGCCTGGAGAATCCAACGGACAGAGGAGCCTGGTGTGCTGCAGTCTATAGGGTCACCAAGAGTCAAACAGATTGAAATGACTTAGCGCATACATAGTCACAATACAGATCTCTAGAATTTAATCATTTTGCATAATTAAGACTTTATACTAGTTGAGTTTCAACTCCCCATTTACCCTCCCTCTGGCCTCTGGAAACCACCACTCTACTCTGTGCATTTGATTATTTTATATACCTCATGGAAGTGATATAAGGCAATATTTGTCCTTCTGTGATTGGCTTATTTCATTTAGCATCACATCCTCAAGATTCAATCATGCTGTTGCACGCGGAATGGTAGCCTTCCTTTTTAAGGCTTGATAATAGTCCTTTGTATATGTTTATATATACAAGGGGATAATAGCCCTTTGTATATATAAGCTCCTTTGGGGCTTTGCTCAGATGGTAAAGAATCCGCCTGCAAAGCAGGAGACCCAGGTTTGATTCTTGGGTTAGGAAGATCCCCTGGAGAAGGGAAAGGCTACCCATTCCAGTATTCTGACCTGGAGAATTCCATAGTCCATGGGGTCGCAAAATTCAGACACAAGTGAGCAACTTTCACTTTACTTCACTTGCGTGTATACATACCACGAATTCTTTATTCATCCACCAATGGACCCTCAGGTTGTGTCCATGTCTTGTGAGTGACGCTGCAGCAAGCACAAGTATGCAAATATATCTTCAAAATCCTGATTTCTATTCTTGTGGGTAAGTACCCAGAAGTGGGATTATTGGATCATATGGTAATTCTATTTTTAACTTTGTGAGGAAACTCCCGTACGGTTTTCCACAATGGCCACACCATTTGACATTTCCATTAACAAGTGTGCAAGAGTTTCAGTTTCTCCATATCCTTGCCAACACTTGTTATCTTTGGGGTTTGTTTTTGTCTTATAAGAGTCATCCTAACAGGTGTGAGGTGATATCTCATGTGCCTTGGCTTTGTATTTCCCTGATAATTAGTGACACTGAGCACCTTTCACGTGTGTGTCGGCCATCTGTATGTCTTCTTTGGAGAAATGTCAATATGTCTCTGCTCATTTTTTTAATCAGGTTGTTTGAGCTCCTTATATGTTTTGTATACTAACTCATCAGATATGAGGTTTGCAAATATTTTCTCCTATCCAGTATGTTGCCTATACACTGTTAATTGTTCCCTTTGCCTTTTCACTTTACTTATCTCCATCAGGCTTTCTATTTTGATGTAGTCTTACGTGTCTATTTTTGCTTTTGTTCCCTATCCAAGAAATTATTGCCAAGATTTACATCATAAAGCTTATCCCTTATGTTTCCTTCTAGTAGTTCTACAGTTCCAAGTCTTATATTGAAATATTTTATCCATTTTTTAGTTGGTTTTTGTGTATAGTGTAAAATAACGGTCCAATTTTTTCCTTTTGCATGTGGCTATCTAGTTTTTCCAACACTGTTCAAAGATGATCCAGCCCTAAATTTAACCTCTTAGTACCTGGGACTTTAGGGAGGGCAAGCCTCTCCTCATTGACATCAACCTCAAGGCTGAAAACTTTGGCCTGTAACTTTCCTTTATTAGTCTAGAATCCATTTAATGTCTCTTAAACTTATTTTCAATCTGTACTGCCACAGAGGGTCATTTCATACCTATGTCCCTGACAGATATTGTCTTCTTTTCATGGAATTCATTGAATCAAAGTGTTTTTCTTGAGATCTGATAGGGCTTCCCACCACACTGAATGTGGAGCCTTCAGAAAGGGCTGTAAGTTCACCCTGGCTTGCCTTTGCCATCCTTAGAGCCTGCCCTCCAGCTTGAAAATGACATAATTCTGTTGTTTTTTTTTATTCTCTCCTCATCTAGAAAGCTTCGGCCCAGGCCCTGGTTTACTTTCTTTTCTCTTGAAGTCTTCTGGAACAGCACCTGTTCCGAGAGACCATTTCTTCTCCTGTTTACAGAGCGAGTCAAATTAAGCGAGAATGGATGACTGTTTCGTCATGGCAAAAGAATAGTCTCAGAACTCACATCTGGACGTGGCCATTCCCATGTACCAGGCCAGAGGCTCAGCTTCCTTCCTGGGTTTGTTAGTTTCACACCCCAACGCCCTGCAAAAACACCTATCAACACCTGACAGGGGAAAAGGAAACTAATCTGTGAAGAAGTTGAATCTGCTTTCCTTTGCACTAACTTTGAGAAGTATATTTAACTACTTACTTAGCGTATCTATAACCAGATTGTGACGATAAGAAAGAACTGCTGTAACATCTGTTCTTAAGAAGTTTTTCAGATATTCTCTGTGGTTCAGAGGTATATGAAGAATCCTCAAGTTTAGATCAGGAATTTCAAACTCAAATGCCTATAGGGGCCAGGCATATAATGTAAAAAGTGAAAGTGAATTCATTTAGTTGTGTCTGACTCTTTGCAACTCCTTGGACTGTAGCCTTGGATACTAGAGTGCGTTGCCATTTCCTTCTCCAGGGATTCTTAACATATAATGTAAATGTAATGTAAATTAGAGAGGCAAGAGAACATCAGGAAAGGTGTTACTTAATTCTATTTTAAGTGCATTGACTAAAGATCACTGCCACTAGCTCTAAGTGCTAGGTAGTAGGGAGCGGTGGGGACTGCGGCAGATTGGGAAGGGCATGCCTTACTAAAGAGAGCAGTCCTTTCTCAAGCCCAGCTGACTGTTGCTCTGTGAGAACAGAAGCCTTGTGTTGCTAATGCCTCAAATTTTCAAGGGAAGCCAGACATTAGATTTTTCTGTTACATCTTCTAACTTTTTTTAATATTAACAAGTAACCAATATAATTAGAAATCAGGATAGTGACAGTGCTTATATGGAAAGTACAAGTAGGATCTGGGGATTCTGGTTCTGTTTCTTGATCTTGGTGCTAGTTACACAGATGTGTCCTTTGTGAAGATTTATGGAGATGGACAATTATATATGCAAATTTCTGTATGTATATGACACTTTCTTATAATTTTTAATGTGTTGACATTTTAGGAACAATTTACAACATTTTCTGGACCAACATTACGTATGCCAAATAATGCCCATCCGTGGAATGAATTAAGCCCTCAAGGTCATTCTTTATCAGCTTTAATTTAGATAGCTTGGGGAAATTTTGCTGATTTTTCTACCACTCATTCACATGCAGGGGAGGAGGAAAAGGCCAAACATGGTTGCAAGGCTCAAACACGTGCAGATATATTTCCAGGCCATACTACCCTGGCCTGAGTACATCTAGAGAGTAGCCCAGATCCACAGGCCATGCCCTTCTCAACCTCTGAGAGCCTGTTTGTTTGACTTGTCCAATGCTTCCCTTGGTCCACCATTATTGAGACCTCTAATTCTTGCTTCCCTAAGTCTCTCCTTGTGGAAATTCAAGTCTCGTGTTTCTTCTCATTGAAGTGAGAGCTGCTCACTGCAACCTAACCTATAGGGGGAAAAAATGAAGGTAACATGAGACAGTAGAAGATAGGCAAGCTTCAAAGTCAGACACAACAGGATTCAAATATTGGTCCTAACACAAACTAGCCAAGAATTTGGCCAAGCTCCTTAACTATCATGATCTGTTGTTTCCTTATTTAAGTAACATGGACTTAAATTCAAGCTTCCCCGATGGCTCAGTTGGTAAAAGATTCTGCCTGCAATGTGGGAGACCCAGGTTTGATCCCTGGGTAGGGAAGATTCCTTGGAGAAGGAAATGGCAACCCACTCCACTATTTCTGCTTGGTGAATTCCATGGACAGAGGAGCCTGGTAGGCTGCAGTCCATGGGGTCACAAAGAGTCAGACACAACTGAGTGACTAACACTTCACTTTCACAGTCATAAATACATGTGCCTGAAGTGTATGAAGTGCATAAATAAAATACCTCACACTGCCATGCAGTACTTCTCAAACTTTAATGTGTAGGAAATTTTCCCCAGATACCTTGTGAAAATGTAGATTCTAACTGAGTAGGACTGGGGTGGAGTCGGAGATGGTGCATTTCTGACATATTCCCGAGAAGCCAATACTGCTACTGGTCCCCAGACCACACTTTGAGTAGCAAGGCTGCCAAGTGTTTGTCCACAGTAGATATTAGAACTAATAGGTAATAGTTCCTCCCCTTTCACCCTCCATAAAACATGTGTCCCCACTGTGGAGTTTGAAATGGAAAGTTGAAGGCGGGTAGCTAGAGGCACTGACTTTATTTTATTTACTTTACATGAGATTCCAGTAAGCTCTGGGCCACTTGCTTCCTTTGTGCTGATACAACAAGGACCAGATCTCTACTGTGATGATGAATTTCACATGAAGAAGGCTGGGATGGTTGTCAACCATGGTGGTGGTCAACAGGGTTCCCACATGAGGAAATGAGACAGGAAGAGTTAAACATGCTTCTCTATAGGAGACTTTTCTCTATTTCCTCAGGATGACTACCAAACTCTCTATTATTTTTTTTTTTCATCCGAATGTTTTATTCCATGAATAGCCTACCAATATAAATGTGTTTCAAGTCCATGAATAAACAACATAATAATAGAAAGCACATGGTTTTCCTAAGAATTTATCCCTGCAGATCTGAGTTAACCAAAAGACAGCAACTTTCACTTTGGGGGAAGGGAATGAAGACACAGTTTCAAATGTGCTGAAGAGACTCCAAGAGGAGAGGAAACAGAAGGGAAAGAAAGGATTATTGGTCTGGATTACTCATAGCTCCCCAGAACTGTTTTGGAAGGATTGGGATAGAGGAGGCAAAGCTGTTACAAAAGAGAGTGAAGTGGCAAGAAAAGACACATCAGTTTTGGAGACAGGAAAGAATATCTTCTTCCCAGGAGTATGAGAGAACAACTGGTCTCCTCCTTTTCCCTCCAGGATAAACCTGTGTAGGTCACTCCCATGAGTCTTAGAGTCTTCATCTATAGCTTAGGGGAAGGAACATCTCGCTACTGAAATGTTCTAAGAAGCTGCTTAAGGCACACATGAGAATGTGCCTAACTCCTTGGCCATTTGGGCTGTGGAACACAGACCCTGGGTCCAAAGGAGCACCACATCCTATTTACTAGCCTGTTGCAATCATGAGGGAACTTATTTTGTTCAGCAGACACGCTGGTCCAAAACGACAGACCTCGGTACACAGTCACGGGATGTGTTTCAGAGGATCCACTGCCATCATTTGGGCCCAGCGCTTACTTTGCTCCCCACGATCACACAGGCTTTCATTTAAACCCACATCCGTCCAAGCCCAGTTCACCTGACACTTACTTACCTCTCACCCCACACACCTCTGATAGTGCCAGAACAGTCTCACAAAGCTCTAGGTTTGAATTGTATTTTTCCTATTCACTAGCTGTGGGAGTTTAAACACACCACGTAATCACCTAGTTTCAAGTCTTTATCTGTAAAATGGGAAGATAATAAGTGTAAAATAAGGCATTAGACCAGTGCCTGACACATGGAAGACACTTTGACATGTTACTTGCTGCTGTTATTATTATTTACATTGGACTTTGTCCTTGTATGTATGTGAGAAAAGTGACATTGTAAGTGAATGAGTGATACTGTCAAGTTTTACATTTTGCCAGTTCCAGGGGGGCAAGGAGTTCCCAAAATGCACAATAGAAGGTGTTCAAGCTATTAAAAAAGTTTTAACAATAAGCTGGCACTGAAACCTATGGTCTGGGTATTCATCGGGTACCAGACTTGGACCTCCCACCTTCTATGTCAAGGTCTCGCACCTTATGAACCCTTATCTAATATTCTTCTTGCCCATTATTTCCCCTTACCAGGTAGCTGCTCATTTCAGCTTTGTCTGCCTTCGTAGTTTTGACTTCTCATGTGAACCTAATACCCATCAGATTCCTTGAAACTTGCCTCACTTCCCCAGTATCTGTCCTTCATCCTGCACTCTCTGTTCATTGCAGTAGAGACTCTGTATCTCCTTTAAGGCCAGTTCCTATGTCTTGATTTTTCTCTGAGCAAGAACACTGTACTACAGTGAGTCTGTGTAGTTAGAATCCAGCTTTCCTACTACTTCATGAGAAAGTACTGTACTAAGTGAAAGGGAAGTGATACTAGGTAAAGCAGAGAAAAGCAGAAGCATAAAAAATACTGCTTTTGTCTGATACCTGGTCTGAAAAGATCCAGATGCTAGAAAAGATTGAAGGCATAAGAAGAAGAGGGGAGCAGATGATGAGATGATTGGATAGCATCCCTGACTCAGTGGACAGGAGTTTGAGAAAGCTCTGGGAGATAGTGAAGGACAGGGAAGCCTGGCATGCTGCTGTCCATGGGGTCTCAAAGAATCAGGCATGACTTAGCGACTGAACATCAACAGCAAAGCACTGTGGCTCCAACTTTCCACCTCAGTTTCTTTTCCAGCAAGCTCCTCCTCTTCCTGACCTTTAAGTGATGGAGTATCTTAGGATCCTATTGAATGTCTTCTGTGTCTTGTCTATACTCACCTCTTAGGTGACCTCATTATCTCAGTTTTAAACAGCTCTGTCTGCTGTGTCTCCCAAACATGCATCTCTAACCCAGCCTCGCCCCAGCACTCAAGGTCCATACATCCAACCACCCACCTGATCCATCACTCGCATGTCTAACAGGCATCATACATGAGTGGCACCATGCCAACTCTCGCCCCCAGCCTCCCTTAGCTTGGTTAAAGACAGCCCTAGCTTTTCGGCCTCTCCCCAGCACTCAAGGTTCATACATCCAACCACCCACCTGATCCATCACTCGCATGTCTAACAGGCATCATACATGAGTGGCGCCTTGTCAGCTCTCTCCCCCAGCCTCCCTTAGCTTGGTTAAAGACAGCCCTAGCTTTCCATCTACTCCTAAACAACCGTACTTCCTCTCATGTGCTACAGTCCATGAGTCTGCAAATCTTAGAGGCTTTATCTTCAAAAATATATCCAGAATCCAAGCTCAACTGGTAACCACCATCAGTCCTTGCTAGAACTTCTGGAATAGCCTCTAAATAGGTCTTATGTTCCACCCCTGTCCACTGCAAATTTACTCTCAGCAGAGCAGCAAGAGAGAGCCTCACAGGTCATGGCACTCCTCTGGTTGCCCGTTACTCTTATGGGAAAGCTCACATCCTGATCCAGCAGTCCCACTCCTGGCCACATATCCAGAGAAAACTCCAATTCAAAAAGACCTCTGCATCCCAGTGTTCACAGTAGCACTATTTACAATAGCTAAGATACAAAAGCAACCTAAGTGTCCATCGGCAGATGAATAAATACAGAAGATGTGATACATATATACGATGGAATCCTACTCAGCAATGAAAAGAATGAGATCGTGTCATTTGCAGCGACATGGATGGAACTAGAGATGATCATACTAGGTGACATAAGTCAGAAGAGAAAGGCAAATGCCACATGATGTCACTTAGATGCATAATCCAAAATATGACAGAAACGAGCTAATTTATAAAACTGAAAGATTAATGACATAGTGAACAAACTTACAGTTACCAAAGGGGGAAGGGGGCAGGGGAGGGATAGATTAGGAGTTTTGGATTAGCAAATACATGCTGCTACTGCTGCTAACAAGTGGCTCCAGTTGTGTCCAACTCAGTGCGACCCCACAGACAGCAGCCAGTCGGGCTCCGCCGTCCCTGGGATTCTCCAGGCAAGAAGGCAAGAATACTGGAGTGGGTTGCCATTTCCTTCTCCAATGCATCAAAGTGAAAAGTGAAGTTGCTCAGTCGTGCCGACTCTTAGCGACCCCATGGACTGCAGCCTACCAGGCTCCTCTGTCCTACATACTACTGTATATAAATAGATAAACAACAACATCCGATACTGCAGCACAGGAAACTATATTCAATATCCTGTAATATACCATGATGGAAAAGAATATGAAAAGGAAGGTTTGTATGTACGTGTAACTGAATCACTTTACTGTACACCAGAAACCAGCATGTTGTAAAATCAACTATAGCTGAATTAAAATATAAAAGCTAACATCCTTACAATACCCTTCAAGACACTGTGTGATCTGACGTCTCCCTGCCATCATAGTCCTTTGCTCTTCTTTCTCACATCTCCCTGACACCCTGGCCCTCTTATTGACCTAAAACATACCAAATATTCCATTCCAACTGAAGGCCTTGGTAGTCACCCTTCCTTGTACCTGGGAGACCTTTCCCCAGATACCTGCACAAGTCACCTTATGTTTAAGTCATACCTATGTTTCCATTCTCACCCTACCACAAGTTCTTCCATAGCCACAGTATCTAAATGGTACCCATCCTCCTTAGTCCCCATCACCTCTAGCCAACTCTTTCATGCTTTGTCTCTCCTGGAGCTTATCACCTTTATCAGCATGAAAAACTCACTTATCAGCATTATCCTACACTGATAGATACACTGATTAACTTTGATATTTTTTTACGATCTGTCTCCCTGAAAGAGACTAGACTTTTCTATACCCTCCGAGCACAGATGTCTTGTTTTGTCCTTCTCTCCTCAGCACCACCCCAAACAGTTCCCAAACACATAGCCAGTACAGAATGGATATTTGCTGAATATGAACTTTATTAATATTTTGGCTCATTTTCTCATGTGAGTCCAAGCAGACTGAGAATCACCTACAAAATTCATAGCAGTAATGATGACCCCTGTTGATATCTGAGTTGTTTCCAGGTGACATAACAAACTCTTTGTGACCTTTTCCTCCTGCTAATCCAGGCCCACATCAAAGCCGACTTTATGAAGTGCCAGCTTTTTCAAATTCCTACATTTTCACATCTTTCCTGTTGCATTGTTCTGGATAATTTCTATTGTAAGTTACAGAAACCCAAGTCAAACATATATAGGGTTAAGGGTGGGAGAAGGAATTTCTTGCCTAATAGAACTGAAAATCCCAGTACAAGAGCAGCTGGAGAAAGGTGCTGAAAAGATTTTGTCAACAGTGCGCTTCTTTCCTTTTCTTGGCTTTGCTTTCCTCTCTTTGGTATAATTCAAACCAATTCACTCCAAGTAGAGGTGACAATGGTCACCCACATCCTGCCAAGTTAGCAAGCTTGGTATCAGACCTGACCATGGATCAGTGCCATCCAGATCAAATGGACCTAGGAGATACCAGGGTGGTTTCCTCAAGAAAAGTCAGCCTGGTGAAACTGAAAAAGGATGAGGACGGTTGCTGGGCAAATGAGAGCGGTCAACGTCCACTTCATCATAGCATCTTTTCCTAACCCTGCTATATCTAAGGAGAGAGACCAGGGCTTGCCTCTTTGTACCTCCAAGATGCCACAGGAGGCCATACTTAGCTTTAACATGTAATAAATGTTTGATAAGAATGATAAGATTCTCAAAGCCAATCACAGTCCTGAGCTGTGACTTAATTTAGTTTTTCATGCCAGGGGAAATTTGAATTCCTTTCCAGAGACAGTTTCCTTTTTCTTCTTTATCCCTGCATCCTCACTTTCATAAAGTCTGCTAAAACCTTACTATGTTAGCTGTCTATTGCTATGTAACAAATTATCCCAATCCTTAGTGGCCTTAAGCAATGCTATTTATTATCTCATAGCTGCTGTGAGTTGGAAGTCCTCTGACTCAGGATCTCTCTCAAGGCTGCAAGGAAGATACTGACCGGGGTCATGGTCATCTTAAAGCCTGGCTGGGGGATGGTCCCCTTCTTTAAAGATCACTCAGGTGGCTGTTGGCAGTGTTTAGTTGCTGGCTTTCTTTTGGACTGAGGGCCTTGGTTCCTCCCAAGCAATACTAACTAGAGGCTCCCCTCGGGTCCTTGCCCTGTGGACTCTCCACGGAGCAGCTCACAGTGTGGCAGCTGATTTCCTCAGAGAGGGCAAGAGTGAGTCTTGACGAGATGAGAGTTGGTCTTTTGTAACCTCCTGAAGAGTGACATTCCATCATCACAGTGAGGGAATTACAAGGATGCAAATGCCAGGAGGGACTTGCAATGGTAGCTCTCAAAACTGCAGGAGACTTTTGTGTCACCTGGAGACAGAGCCCTAGTCAGTGTCCACAGTAACGACAAGTCCCACACTGAAGGACTGGCTACTCAGCACTTGATTGGGATGAGACTCTAAGGCCTTATGGACTCAGGGGAAACAGTGCTGTAATTGGTTAGTGATGCTGGTCCTGGGTGTGCGCTGGAAGAAAGGCAGCTTACATCGCGGACTGGCTGGTCCCATTCTAACACCATCAGAGCGAGTTTTCCCAGACCTAATGTATATGACAGTTTCCCTATGGCGCTACTCAGAGAAACTGACGAGTGGCTGAAAGCTCACATATCTGATAGCTGAGTCTGAAGGTGCTTTGAATGACAGGACTTGAGTTATGTTAATAATGGGTGCCTTGTCTTACTGGATTTTTTAAAAACATTTTTTTCTTCAACATGCTCAAATCAATATTGAACCTTTCTGTGCTTCTGCATCCCTTTCCCACTACAAACATACTTAGGAAATGGAGGAGGACGTATTTGTTCTGATTTTTGGTTTGGTTTCTGAGGTTGTGTGAGGAGCTTGTTCAGATGCTGTCATCTGTCCCGAAATCACACATTGGACTCCTGATGGCGGGCGACCAAGCCTCCCGCTGTCAAAATAGTAACTGTAAAGGCTGGACCCGTGAGCAGAGCCCCAGAGAGAATTGAGTCATGTTTCACATAATGTTTTCTCTTCCTTGAAAGAACTAGCAGCATGTTTAGTAAATGGCTAAATAAATAATTAAGTACAAATGTAAAAGTCTGATTAAAAACATGTTTGCAAACACTCCCTTCATTTTCACTTAAACAAGAGAACAGAGCTGGCTTATTTTGACTTTTCCCCAACAGAAGTTTGTCTGGAATAACGGAATAAGTGGAGAAGGACAGCAAGCATCTTTTGCTTTAAAATACCAAGGGATGTTCCAGAAATGAAAATGCAAATGTTGCTTCACTCACTGAATGCTGATGCAACAGGGCTGTATTTATAAGCTGCTTTAGGAAGTCAGTTATTGATCATTAGTCCTATAGTTCCCTGCCTCTCTCCCTCCCTTTCTTCCTTTTTTCTTCTTATTTTGCTGCTATCCAACTGTACCTAAAGCTTGGTAGCTGATAGCTGACACTGGAGTTTACAAAATGCAAAACAAAAGATCAAGACCAAAATAAGTTGGAAACACACTTTATTTTGAGTTTATTTTTTGTCCCTTCTGTTTGGATTGTTTTTTTTTCCATGCAGTGACGAGGGCCATCATTCTGAGATTAAAATTTGCTCAAAGAATGAAATACCAACTTGCAAACTTCTTGAGCCACTCCCAACACTCAGTCTTCCAAGGATCCATGTATTAGTATGACTACACGTCACACTCAGTTTGTTCTAGGGTGTTACAACCCCTAAAATAGTATCTCAGAACGTACAGCCTGCATCCTCTGGCCATCTGGAGCCTACTTGGCCGAGTAGTCTCCTTTTCACCAGATAAGTTACAGAAAGGGTTAATCAATCACTGGGCCAGTTCAAACACAAAGCTTTCCTCCTGCTTGCTACAACTTACATCCCCCAAAGCCCAGAGCCTGCTGAACAAGAGCCAGCATCAAAGCCGGAAACTCAAAGCAAATGTGCCAAAAGTGCAAATGGAAAGGGCTGAACTGGAGAAGCCTTTATTAAGTGTCACTTCTTAATCCAGCCCATGAAACAGGCAGAGGTGACGACTCGCACACCCAGAGCAGAATTCAGGCACGCCAACGGAGATGAGGGCTCCCCACCGAGATCACCAGTCTCCCCTGAGGTGGTTGCTTTAATAATGCACCTTGAAAATGCAGCAAAGACAAATGACAAAAAGCCCCACTACCGTGAGGTTACCAGTGCAAGGCTTACTGGATGCCCATGAACACGTGCAGATGACCTGCCTACCACCCCTTCTTCAACACTGCCCTGCATTGGACACAGATGAGAATCCATCACCATTGTATTGGCTTTCTGAGAAAGGGAGGCTGTTTCCTTTCTTGAACTGGCTCTTCTTGTTTAGAAATTTTCCTTATCCTTCAGGGTAATATATGTGTGATTCACTCTTTCACTTTTCCTGTATCTTGCAAATAGTCACTTAAGTCAGATGGGCTGGGATGGGAATAGTGTTATCACTTGTGGGACTGACCATTCCAAGCCTCCATTGCATCATCTGTAAAGTGGGGATAATCAGAATTTCTTGAAGAAATTAAGCTGTTGAACTGAGTGAAGGAGTACGTATAAAGGCTCAGCCCAGCGCCTAGCTGACAGTAAGCACTCAGCATATGTTTTTCTGCTGCTGTCGATCATGCATTCATTCAACAGATATTCTCTGAATACCTTTCTGTGCTAGATGCCGTCCAGAGCACCACAAGCAGGGATGAACAAAGCAGACAAGATGCTTGTTTCCATGGAGCTCAAGATGTCACCAGAGGAAACAAAAGATAAAAATGAGTAAATGAACAAGATAGGAAGTATTTGATGCCAAGAATGAACACGGAGACTGCACTTGGAAAATTTAGACTAGGAGCTCCTAGGAGAATTTCCTGTAAAAATAAGAGGACTCAGCTCAGACCTAGTGCACAAGAGACAGCAGGTCTGGGAGAATCCAGGAGCAGAGCATTCCAGGCACAGGGAACAAGTACCAGGGCCGTGAGTCAGGACTGAAGTTGACATTTCTCCTTAAGAACAGAAGGTTGAGCTGGTCGGAGCCCCACGGGAAGAGGGCGTGGAGGAATGAAGGGAGCCCCAAGGGGTGGGGGCCTGATTTCTGTACATCTTCTAGTTTGCATGTAACTCAAAAAGTATTTTTGCATTTCACTCTGCTCACTTCATCCCTGAGTTTGCCAATCCACTGCTCAGAACAAGGAGCAGGGAGTGTTACTTTATTCCCCCTAGCCTAAAAGCCCCCCACCACCATCATTTATAAAGCACAGATTGTTTCCAAGAAAAAATGCAGAACCTAAGGCTCAGGCAGCTTTGAAATCTCTGGAGAGAAGTCTGCATACATACCAAAGAAGGCAAAATGGAAATGTGCCTTTTTTTTTCTTTCCCCATAGCTGAAATGGGCATTGTAAATGTAAGAATACACAGTGACTAAAATCTCAGTTGTTTCGGGCAAAGGGCTAAATATCTGATTATATTATTATCTTATTTTCTGCATTTCTCTTCTGTGAGCTTCAGTGTGCTATGATAGAAAGAAATGCCATATGGAATCGTGTTCCACAATTTGCTTCTCAGTTTTCCAACTTAACCATTGTGTGACCCTAGGCAATTTACTGACCCTCTCTAGCGTGAGCCTCTATTCCTTCACCTGCAAAATAGGGATAATAATAATACGAGTGCTGTAAGAGTTATGTTAGGATTTGTAGGAGAAGCACCTAGCATGTGCTCCTGATAGTGAGTACAGGTGCTCAGTAGATAGCACCTTCTGCAGATCTAGTAGAAATACAAGTCTTCAACTGATGGGACAGCAAATGACTGCCCATGAGCCAAACCCCAGTATGTGTAAGTCAAGTTTAATTAGGACATAGCCATGCCTATCTGTGTACATGGTGTCTAGGGGCTTTCAGTGGCAGAGTTGAGTAAGTTACAACACAGACTCTATGGCCCACAAAACCTAAAATAGTCACTCCCCAGATCTTAAAGAAACAGTTTGTCAACCCCGGCTCTTCAAATGTCAGTATACTTTCTAGTATTTCATGGTGCCTAAAGATCTGCTCCATGTCATAAAAATCTTATGTCTTCCTCACTGTGCCTTGCACATGTTGGGCAGTTATTACTTAGTGATTTAATTGAATTAAATGTATACACAGACATATATATAATGTATATCATATATTCATACACAAATGTATATATATGTACACACATATACATACACTTTTAGATTTCTTGTGGTCGCTCAGTCCTTTATTCTCCCTACAGACAGCATCCCTCAGTTGCATGCTCAATTTTTTTCAAATTATCTGTCGCCCTTTATCTGTGCACGGCTGACAGATGTCATAGGTTTGGAGCCACTCACATAACCCTTGCCCTTTGCAGCATCTAATGCTCATGGAATGAGCAGACCCTGGTGACCATCTGGCTCCTGAATGTTCTATTAATACTTTAACTCTCTCGACCCTGAAATGTCAAGCACTGGATGGGGTTACTCAGACCTTCTGCATGTCCCCAAGCAGGCATTGCAAATACTGGGACAGCCGCTAGGGGACAGAATGTGAGGGAGGGGGTCCTAGTCTAGCTGCTTGAGAGGGGGGAACCCTACATGGCATCCCCCACCCCTGACTCCTTCCCACTCCATCCCCTCTCTGACTTCATTCCCCGACTCTCTTGCCCTTGGGCACTCTAGTCCAGACACGTGGCCTGTGTGCTGCTCCTCTGGACCTTGTTCCCCATCAGGAGTCCACTTCCCCGAGACAGCCACCGCTTCTTACTCAGAGTTTGTCTCTCTCTGAGTCCTGCCCTGACCACCACGTTGAAATGCAGCCCAGCACCCCTATGAATATTCCCACCCCATCCTCAGGCCTTGCTCTTTTTCCATTGCACTTGTAACCTTCTGCCATGCTCTGCTACTTGTTTACTACACACTGTTTCTCATCTGCCCCCTCCGTTACATGCCCCCTCTCTTAAGCTTCATAAGAGCAGAGGTTGTATGCCTTGTTCACTGATACATTCCATTCAAGCCAAGAATTTATGTATTTATTTGTCAAACAGAGTCAGCACTTATTTTGTACCCGACACTGTTCTAAACTCTTTAAAAACATTTACTCATTTAATGGTAGATACTCAGTAAGTATTTATAGATTGGGTGAATAAAGGGAGACAGCAAGAGTGGGAATTTGAGGTCAGAGTGAGCCGTGTTTCAGCCCTGGATCTGACACATTACTGCTCTGTGACCTTGGGCAAATCATTTAACTTCCCTGGACATCACTTTTTTTTTTTCACTGAAAGAACAGGAATGAAAATTTTCATCTGTAACTAACTCAGATAGAGAAGGAGAACTATCATATGAGATCCCTTATATGTGAAATCTAAAAAGAAATTATATGAATGAACTTACAAGACAGAAAGAAACTCACAGTCTTGGAAAACAAACTTAGGGTTGCTGGGGGAAAGATGGAGGGAAGGGATAGCTAGGGATTTGGGGAAGGTCATGTGCACGTTGCTGTATTTAAAATAGGTAACTAACAAGGACCTATTGTGTAGCACAGGGAACTCTGCTCAATGTTATGAGCCAGGCTGCATGGGAGGGGAGTTTAGGGAAGTTTACACTGCATGTATATGTATGGCTGAGTCCCTTTACTGTTCACCTGAAACTATCACAACATTGTTAATCAACTATACCCCAGTTCAGCTGAATCAGTCATGTCCAACTCTTTGCGACCCTGTGAATCACAGCACACCAGGCTTCCCTGTCCATTACCAGCTCCCAGAGCCTACTCAAACTCATGTCCATCACATTGGTGATACCATCCAACCATCTCATCCTCTGTCATCCTCTTCTCCTCCTGTCTTCAATATTTCCCAGCATCAGGGTCTTTTCCAGTGAGTCAGCTCTTCACATCAGGTAATCAAAGTATTGGAGTTTTAGCTTCAACATCAGTCTTTCCAATGAACACCCAGGACTGATCTCCTTTAGGATGGACTGGTTGGACCTCTTTGCAGTCCAAGGGACTCTCAAGAGTCTTCTCCAACACCACAGTTCAGAAACATCAACTCTTCAGCACTCAGCTTTCTTTATAGTCCAATCCTCACATCCATACCTGACCACTGGAAGAACCGTAGCTTTGGCTAGGTGGACCTTTGTTGGCAAAGTAATGTTTCTGCTTTTTAATAAGCTGTCTAGGTTGGTCATAACTTTTCTTCCAAGGATCAAGTTTCTTTTAATTTCATGGCTGCAGTCACCATCTGCAGTGATTTTGGAGCCCCCTAAAATAAAATCTCTCACCATTTCCACTGTTTCCCCATCTATTTACCATGAAGTGATAAGGCCAGACACCGTAATCTCAGTTTTCTGTTGCCCCTTCTCCTCCTGCCTGTAGTTTTCCCCAGAATCAGAGTCTTTTATAGTGAGTCAGCTCTTTACATCAGTTTGGTTCAGTTCAGTTCAGTCGCTCAGTCATGTCCAACTTTTTGCAACCCCATGAATCACAGCATGCCAGGCCTCCCTGTCCATCACCAACTCCCGGAGTTCACTCAGACTCACGTCCATCGAGTCCGTGATGCCATCCAGCCATCTCATCCTCGGTCATCCCCTTCTCCTCCTGCCCCCAACCCCTCCCAGCATAAGGGTCTTTTCCAATGAGTCAGCTGTTCGCATGAGGTGGCCAAAGTACTGGAGTTTGAGCTTTAGCATCATTCCTTCCAAAGAAATCCCAGGGCTGATCTTCAGAATGGACTGGTTGGATCTCCTTGCAGTCCAAGGGACTCTCAAGAGTCTTCTCCAACACCACAGTTCAAAAGCATCAATTTTTTGGCATTCAGCCTTCTTCACAGTCCAACTCTCACATCCATACATGACTATTGGAAAAACCATAGCCTTGACTAGATGGACCTTGGCTTAAAACTCAACATTCAGAAAACGAAGATCATGGCATCTGGTCCTATCACTCCATGGAAAATACATGGATAAACAGTGGAAACAGTGTCAGACTTTATTTTTGGGGGCTCCAAAATCACTGCAGCTGGTGATTGCCACCATGAAATTAAAAGATGCTTATTCCTTGGAAGAAAAGTTATGACCAACTTAGATAGCATATTCAAAAGCAGAGACATTACTTCAGGTGGCCAGAGTATTGAAGCTTCAACTTCAGCATCAGTCCTTCCAATGATTATTCAGCATTGATTTCCTTTAGGTGGGAATGCTAAATAAGATATTGAAAAGCTCTTGGTACGGTATGCTACACAGAGAAAGAGCTAAAGTTGCGTAGCAATTTGATGGTGATGATGCCATGTCACTAAGCAACATCTTTCAAGTCCCAAGAAGCCACGATCCCTTCTTATTTCCATTTTTATTTCTTTTTCTTAAAGAAAAGGCCCATTAGGGCCATTAGGGCCCATAGGCCCATTGTTCATAAGATATCAGTTTCTTCAAGCCAAATTAAAAAAAGAATCAAAACAGATTCCTTGGGCAAAATTTCCATGAAATTAAGTTGGGAACTACTTTTAAAATTTCAGGTTTCGTGCCTCTCCCTGTCTCTTTTTAATATTGTGTTAAGAATACATGAGATCTACTGTCTGAACAAATTTTTGTGTATGACTATTAACTATAGGTGCAATGTTGTTCAGTGGATCGCTGGAGCTTGACCATCTTGCATAAATAAGTTTTATATCCATTGAACCCAATTCCCCACTTCCCCCTCCCCTAGCCCCTGGAAACCACCATCCTACTCTCTGCATCGCAGCCTATGAAAGATACCTGAAATAAGTCGTATCATGCAGTCCTTGCCCTTCTGTGTCCCTGTGGTTTCATATGGAAAGATTTTCTTCCTTTTTAAGAATGAGTAATATTCCACTGTAAATGTATCTGCTTTTTATATTTATGGCAAAAACACAGAATGGATGACTTAAACACAAAAATGAATTTTTAGCCATCCATCCACTATTTTTGTATTTATGGAATACCTGAGTCATGCCAAAACCTTTGTGTCATAAACAGAAGACATACAGTGATCAACAGAGAGGGAGTAACACTATGACACAGCTCACTCTTTAATGGTGGTGATAGGTGGGTTAACAACACAAAAGTGTTGTATGTATTTATGGAATACCTGAGTCATGCCAAAACCTTTGTGTCATAAACAGAAGACATACAGTGATCAACAGAGAGGGAGTAACACTATGACACAGCTCACTCTTTAATGGTGGTGATAGGTGGGTTAACAACACAATAAGTGTTGTAAAGGGGGCAACACAGAGCCATAGTTCCACTCAGATCTTTCTGTGGAACATTGTAATGACTTATTCTGGGGGGCTCCAAAATCACTGCAGATGGTGACTGCAGCCATGAAATTAAAAGAAACTTGCTCCTTGGAAGAAAAGTTATGACCAGCCTAGACAGCATATTAAACAGCAGAGACATTACTTTGCCAACAAAGGTTCATCTAGTCAGAGCTATGGTTTTTCCAGTAGTTATGTATGGATGTGAGATAAAGATAGCTGAACACCAAAGAACTGATGTTTCTGAACTATGGTGTTGGAGGAGACTCTCAAAAGTCCCTTGGACTGCAAGGAGATCCAACCAGTGAATTCTAAAGGAAATCAGTCCTGAATATTCATTGGAAGGACTGATGTTGAAGTTGAAACTCCAGTACTTTGGCCACCTGATATGAAGAACTGACTCATTTGAAGAGACCTTGATGCTGGGAAAGACTGAAGGCAGGAGGCTAAGGGAACAACAGAGCATTAGATGGTTGGATGGCATCACCGACTCAATGGGCATGAGTTTGAGCAGACTCTGGAAGCTGGTGATGGACAGGGAGGCCAGGTGTGCTGCAGTCCATGGGTTGCAAAGAGTCAGACAGACTGAGTGATTGAACTGAACTGAAAGTTACTGATCACTCTCTTTCAAGTACCGAATACTATACTAAACATTCATAGATATTAGTAAATCATTTAATGTTTCGCTATACCTGTGAGGTAGTTTCTATTTTTATAGAAATTTTTCTCCTTTTTGCAAGGAGAAAAATGAAACTTGAAGAGATTAAATTGCCCAAGTTCTCAGTTAGTAAGAGATAGAGGCGGGAAGTAAACCCAAAGTCTCAGCTCAATAACCAGTGTAGATTTGTTATTTGCTGACACTAGATCTGCGATAGCTGATGAGCAGGTTCTGTTTGCTTTTTTAGAATTTGTTTTCTCATTCATGGAAATAGTATCTTCCTCTATAAGATTATTAGAATTAAAATAATAAATGGAGAATAGTCAGCTAAGACCTAGGCCATGGTATGCAATAAATATTAGTTCTTATGCATCTCTCTTCTTAAATAATGATTATAGAATCCTGGGTGGATATATAAACATATATTGCAAATAATTATATTAATAATAACTGATCTCAATGAAGCATGACTATGTGCTAGGCACTGTACTCTGCATCAGTTAAATCATAGCATAGCTCAGTCACTCAGTGAGTAGGTACTGTTAGTATCCTGGTCTTTCTGGAAGAGAGACAGAGGTACAGAGATGCTGACTAGGTTGCTAATAGTCACAGAGCTTATACATGACAGACGAGGACTCAGTCCCTGGTGATCTAGTTCCATAGCCTGCACTTAGCCACTCTGCAATCTGAATGCCATCACGGAAGGACCGCAGATACCCTCGGAATTAGTTACTGGTAGTAGCGGTGCCATCACTGGTGTAACTCCAAAAATGGAGATGCTTGCTTTGTTCCCAAAATAATGAAATAATGTTTACTCATTTATTTTCAAATTGGATGCATTTTTTTCTAGGTCACCAATAGGGTCATGCAGTTGGAGGATCTCATACATTTTCCCTTGCTGGAATCAGTCAATGCCATGACAAGGCCTGCATAATCTATCTGAGAGTGTACTCATGCAACCCACATGCCATGCTCAGCATCAGTACACAATCAAGTGCGGGAAATGGCTCCCTGAATAATGTCAGTGACCCTGGCAACACCTCCCAAGATTCATGATAAAGCTCACAATTTAATTTTGGAACGGAAGATTGGAAAGCTGGTCTTGATAATGATCCTCCTCCAAGTTGCAAAGATACTTACATTGCTTTTACTAAAAGCCATGTCAGCTTGCCCAGTGACTCGGTTCAACTCCATAAAGCACACAGTACAAGCTAGGAACATATTTTCTATCCCCCACAGAATTACCAAAAGAGGACCTCAGATAGAGAGGAGGGGATAGTTATTCCTCTATGCTCCTTTCAAAGCTGCAAACCTCAGCTGGGGCCCCCAGAGCTTGAGTTTCATCTGGACACTGCTCTTAAAACACGCTAGTCCTTTCTCAGGCAGTGAAATAGTTGCTAACTTCTCCTAATGAGGGTGGTTTGCAGACTATAATTTCTGTGTAACTACATCGCCAGGGCAGGTTGGGACAGAAATACGCAAACAGTAAAGCACGACAGGGCACGTAGAGTTGGGTCATAAAACACACGTCCCCTGTGTGTTATGAGGCAAGACGCCAAAGGCCTTGTGCCCTCAGCCACCTGTGTACAATTCCAGCCGATCATCTGTGACTCACTGGAGGCTGATTAGATTGTTTCTGTCCCGAGGCCATTTATTACAACGTTTGGTTGTGAATTTCATTAAGTTTTACAGTCCTACACACGTGTGTTTATAACAAGAGCCATCTCCCCTCATGGGATGACATTTGTTTTTATAAAACAAAAATTAAATCAAATTCTAAGCTTATGAGGGTTTTAAAAAAGTGTGTGAAACGTAATGGGCAGACAGCAAAGTGTCGCATAGCATAAACCACCACGAGATGTAAACTGGTGTTAATGGAGGGGCTATTTTTGGCATGACTCAAAATGCAACATGACACATAAATTGAGATGATGTGAACTCATGCTCAATGGACCCTGGAGTAGCCAGACATTTCCTTCTGGCCATTGCTAAGACACACCGAGGTGGAGGAATATGGAGAGAGGCCACAGAGAACTGGTATGGCTTCCACCACTATGGAAAATGCTGACTCCAACTTGCAGTCTGTGCAGAATATTTAGGGGAGAGTCAGGGATCACGAAATCTGGGTTTCCTGCTTTCTCAAAGTGATGTCGACTCAAGAGCACAGTTGGACCCACTAGATATTATGCTCACCTCTCTGTTTCATGATACAGAACAGTCAGGCCTTCAAACCTACTAAGAATAGGCTTCAAACTATTCGAACCATATATTGGGTTGACCAAAAAGTTACTTCGAGTTTTTCCATAAGACGGTATGGAAAAACCCAAACAAACTTTTTGGCCTACCCCAATAGAGTTATGGTATTTTATATCTGAATACATTGTTCAGTCCAGAGGTTGGTAAATGTTTCAAGTAATAGGCCAGTAAAGACATAGCAGATATTTTCAGCTTTTCAAGCCCTGTGGTCTCTATGGCAACGGCTTGACTCTGCTGCTATAGCACTCAAAGCAGTCACAGCATGTAAGCGGATGGGTGTGGCTATGTTCCAATAAAGCTTCTTCATGGCTACTGAAATTTGAATTTCATATATTTTCAGATATATAATATTCTTTGGTTTTTTTACAGCCGTTTATAAATATAAGAATGACCATCCTTATGTCACAGGTTATACACAAACAGGCAGTGGGCCAGATGTGGCCTCTAGACTGTAGGTTTTAACCCCAATTTAACCTGGGAACACAGCCTCTGAGATGGAGGTGGCAGATTACCGCATGCAAACTGGCTTGCTTTATTTACTTGCCTGAGTGTGCCTCCTTCTCCAATAGGCTGCAGCAGAAGAATTTAAGAGGTCAGAGAGCAGTGGCGACTTTCTCATTGATATGCAGATGTTTCATAATATACTCGGCCTAAATTATGATCTTCATGGAAATCATTAAGTGTATTTAATTGTGACTTCTTTAAAAGGGTAATTCGTAACCCTTGTTTCCTGACTTGATCTTGGGCAGGATAGATTTCTTTCTGCCTGTGAGATCCAAAGCCTTACTTTACAGACTTAATGAACAGAAATACAGTTGTTACTTGAAATCAGAGTGTGACAAATTCTGTTGTTGTGCAGCCAGTCTCCACACCTCAACCGCCCTCCCTCCGGGGGAAGAGTATTCTTCCCTCATCCCTTCCCCCTTCTTTGCGCTTAGGTTTGGTCAAGTGGTGACTACATCTGGCTAGATAAAGAAGGAAGGTCCCTGAGGGTGGACATACAGTGTACCAGTTCCACTCAGAGGCCCTGAGAGGGATAAGATGTTTCCATTTGCCGTCCAGAAGTTTCCAACCTCCTCCATGAGAGGAAGATGTCCCTGGTAGCTACTGCCCCTTCAGCCTGGTCCAGGCAAGAGAGACTCTTAAAGTAGACCTGACATTGATTGGGGTCAATTGATAATGACCTATAGACTTGCAGACAGAAGCAGAGCAGTACTTGCCAACCCACAGTCAAGTGAGCAAGAAATGAATGTTCATTGTGTGCCACTGAGATGTGGGGTCTTTTGTTTTGCAGCATGATTAAAACAACAGCTGACTGAAACACAGGTTGATGGCAGAGCTGGGACAAAACCCCAAACTTCCTAATCCAACCTGCTGTACTTGCCACTAACCTAGAAAATGAAATGTTCATAAAGCTGCTCTTAGTGGTAGCACATTCTCTTGGTGTGGCCTCATAATCACAATTTCTAAAACAAGATAGGAGATCATGTATGTGGGGTGAAATTCCTGATGAACCCTAAGTCTCTGTGACTGGTGGGCCCCCCCTCAGTGCCTCTGACATGCTTACAGCTTGCTTCTTATATTTTCATTTATCCTGCTTTGAATAATTGTTGCTGTATTTATTTTTCCTTCTTTTTCTCTTTGTTTTTATTCCCAACAAAGCTTGGCACATTCTGAGAGAGAAATCTTATTTTATCTTGAAAACGGATTAAGAGAAGATGATGTTTCCTCTAAGTGGAAAAGACAGTGTTATAAAGAGAGGAGGGATAGAAAGTTCAGTGGCTAAACAATGACTCAAATAGGTTAGAGCTCAAAAGAAACCCTTGAGTGGACTTGGCTTCCGTGGGATTGTGTTTGTTGGAAACTTTTTTAGATCCTATCTACATATTCCAATTGTGTAGAACCAGTTAGCTGTATTGTATTGAACAGTTATTAAAGACGCAGTGCCAGGCCGTATGTAATGGTCAGCTTAAATAGGTCAGTATTTGGCACGCTGCTATATACTTGAACAATTCAGGAACAAAGGCTGGCGATGCACTGCAGCACACTCTTTTCCTCCGTTGCTGTTACAGTCATCCCTGTTTACCGACAGTTCCACTTCGTGCAGTTTCATTTACCCACATTCAGCTGTGGTCTGAAAATATCAGATGGAAAATTCCAGAGATAAACAACTGATTCATTTTTAATGTCATCATGCTTTCTGAGTAGGGGTTAAATAACCTATTCTAAATAAGAAAAAAAATCTTACTAACCTCGATTTTGCAGGCAGATTTTTTGAGCTACAGGCAGCCCAATAGCCTTGACTAAATAAGGAAAAAAAATAGTCGGAAGTTGCTTAGACCTAGAGTAAGAGTAAATCTATCCATGAAATAGTGAGGGAGGAAAAATCAACTTGTGCTAATTTTGCTGTTGCATCACAAACTGCAACAGTTACAGCCACAGTTCATCATGAGTGCTCAGTTAAGGTGGGAACAACATTAATTTTGCACAATAAGATATTTTGAGAGGAAGAGAGTCTATTCATGTAACTTTTATTCCATTATACTGTTATAATTGTTCTATTTTTATTATTAGTTACCATTATTTTACTGTGCCTCATTTATGATTAAAACTTGATCATAAGTATGTTTGGATAAGAAAAAAACATGGTCTATGTAGAATTCGGTACCTGATTGCAGACATCCAGTGGGGATCTTGCCACTGTATGTCCCGTGAATAATCGGGGAGCACTAGTATAATTTTCAGTGAGGACAGTGGTTTGAGGGGAGAGCTTTCCTAGCCATCTGTTTTGTTTGTTTCCCCCTCAGTTCTTTGGCAATTAAATCAATTTTTTCTTCACTGAAGAAACGTGCTTTAAAACTAAGCCCATTCACTTTGGACTGCTGCCAGCTTGGTCTTTATGAAAACACAGATAAAGAGTTTTAAACTAGGGTCCTTCTAGACCACAAATAAAGAGAAAGAAAAAGCCAGAAGAGCTTCTGCAAAGAAAAGGTACCCTCCTGGCACAGGGGAAGGGAACATTTTAAGAAAAGAGCAGACGTTAACTGAACCATCTCCTTAATCATATTTAATCTAATTTTCTGAATTTCCTTGTGAAACTAAGACATCAGTTGTGTGATATCACCTAATTTTCACACGTATGAAAATAAGAACAGGTTATACATTGGATAAAATATAGGGAAAGTGAATAAAAGAAGAGGTGATTTTCAAATCTTGCTTTTTTCCTTTTCTTTTTTTTTCCTGTGAAAAATTGTCAAATTAAAAATAAGAAAAGCAACCTGATAGCCTTGTCTTACATCAAAAGGAGCATAAGGTAAAGCAGGACCACTACACAGTATTGTTGATTACACCTGACAGAAAGATATTAATACCCAGATGAGGAGTCAAGTGAAGCTGAAGTGATTGCCAAGTATTACATTTGAGTCATAAACAGTCATAAACAGACTTTTCACATAAGTCTCACCAGTGTCGTCAACAAATAGACGTGTCAAAAACATCATGGACATTTTCATGAAATTATGTTCTAATTCTGTCCCTTGTGCAAGAATCTGTGGAGTTCTGTCAGCTGAGCGATGGCATTCTTGCCTTGAGTCCACACTGTCGTGCTCTGTAGATTCCGTATTTTTGCTGGCTGAGAAAAGACAGGGCCCGGGATCAGTGACTGTGGAAATGGTCCTGTGATGGAACTTACCAAGTGTGATGGAGCCAGTACTGTTACTCTGCTAAGTTGTTGCACTGGTGACGTACGTGTCTTCTTTAAGCCCATCTCCGATGAGCTCTTAAGTGTGGGCTGTTAAAAGGAGTCACAGACACTATGGAGGTGATATTTCGTAAATGTTTTTTCAGATTCACTTTGTTTCCCTCAGCCGTCTCAACACCATATCCAGCCTCCCTTAGCTTCTTATTTAAATATTCTCATTGGGTTCCACTGACCATCAGTGGTGTGTTTAAAACAGTATAGTCAAATGTGATATAGCATAACTTGAGCACAATTTTACTTAAGGCTTGGAAATACTGTATTCTTTTCAGTCAGCAGTTTCTTGCCACCTCCTGGGTGTGTCTACTTTATAGTACTCATCTTCTTGTAGTCCTTTGTTCTATCTAACATATTCTTTCCTGCCCTCAAGCCCCTGCATCCACTCTTCCTTCTCCCTGTGATGCTCTTTCCTTCTCTTTTGCCCTAATTAATTTCTGTTCATCCTGCTCATCACACCTCAAGTGTTACCTCCTCAGTGAAGTCTTCTATGACTTTCCTAAATTAGTCAAATCCTCGCTAAATATACCCATGGAACCATGACTCTCCTTGGCAGGGAGCTTGGTTCACTAGTTATTTGGTATTTTTTCGTGGGGGCTGTTTGATGAATGCCTGTGTCTTTCACATGCAGGTTAATAGATCTATATGTCCAGAACTTCTCCCAGGGTCCCCAACACTGAGGAGACATTCAGCAGCTGCTATGGACTGAATGTTTCATATCCCTCCCAAAATTCAGACATTAAAACACTACCTACCAATGTGATGGTATTTAGAGGTTCGTCCTCTGGGAGTTGATTAGGATTGATGAGATCATGAAACTGGGACTCCCTTGATGAGATTAGTGTCTTTATAATGAGAAGAGACCAGTTTTTCTCTCTCTCCCTCATTCTCTGTTCTCTCTCGACCACTGCGGACACAGAGAAGGTGGTTATCTGCAAATCTGGACGATAACTCTCACCCCAAACTCAATCTGCCATCACCTTGATTTTGGACTTTCTAGTCCCCATAACTTCGGGATAAATGTTGTTTAAGTCACCCAGCCCACACTGTATTTTACTGTAGCAGTCCAAGCTAGGACAGCAACTATTTATAGATAAGCAGATGCATGAAAGACTAACAGGGAGGGAAAAGGGAGGAAGAAAAATTTATCTGAAGACAGTAACCAGATGAGTGTGCGAGGCTGGACCCACGAGATATTTATCAGCCTGGTAATTAAGACAGCAAAAGCCAGGGAATCAGTATTTCTAAGATCAATTATTCTGCATAGCCTCCTCCAGTGACCGCTCACAGGTAAAGCGATGGTCTCAGTGAGGTTGAACCAATGCAAAAAGTTACAAGCAGTATAGACTACATGAACTCTACTTTCTTTTTAAAGAAAAGAATAAAGGAACAACCAAAATGTGCTCAATAATCTAGAACAAGGACCAGAAGGCATCAACACATTAGCAACAGCTATACTGGGGAGGTATAAATCTGGAGCCCTTCTTTCCTTCCTTGTGCTCACCCAGATTTTCTCACTTTTCCACAATTAGCCTGTGCCACTTGTGTGTACCATATGTTGGTTTCCTCCTACACAGGCGCCGCTTTCTCCTCACGCCTACTCTGAGGCAGCCTCAGCACCTTTCTTCCTTTTCCAAAAAGAATCTGAAACCATGAGCTCAGATGAGCAATCTGAATTCTGTGTAAGTTTCAGGTGAAAGAGAAGAGAGGATGCTTTCTTCTCAGAGCCCATGGTGTTTTATCTCAAAACGTCCCCACTAAGACATTTTCTTGGATCAGGGCTCTTTCCCAAGTAACCTATGGGTTTTCCTCTCTCTCATTTCCTACCCATCCAGGGCCCTTGGCCCCTTGTCTCCACTCCAGCTTCTGATGCTTATAAATGGAAAGTCCCTTGCTTCCTTCTTCTACATGAAAACTTGCCCCAGCTCCACACTTTCTCCTTCCCCACAGCTGGCTGCACATAACTCCTCAGCAAAGGCCACATTTCTCAGCTTAAAAGAATCTTCAAACCAGCTGCTGAGAAGACACAATTTTATCCATACTGTTACATATAAACAATAAAATTGGAAACATTATTATCAAAAGATGAAACAGTTCATATGCAATTTACCATTTCCCACATAATCCTCTATCAGTCCCTAGTGAAGACCTGGTCTCCTGCATCGCAGGCAGATTCTGTACCATCTGAGCCACCAGGGAAGCCCCAGTAAAGACCATCACTAGCCTTTAAAGCAGAAGCATTTCGATTAAGAACAGAAGCGTCAGCCACAGCCTGAGCTAAGCTGTTTTGCTGCTCTTTGGGGAATATCATCCACTGCACATTGGTCTAATTATCAAATTTCCCAGCATGCTTTCCGATTGGTTTTCCAAGTCTCAGATCTGGTGAGTGAGGGAGTGGAAGTCGCTCAGTTGTGTCCACCTCTTTGCGACCTCATGGACTATATACAGTCCACGGCATTCTCCAGGTCAGAATACTGGAGCGGGGAGCCTTTTCCTTTTCCAGGGGATTTTTGCAACCCAGGGCCTGAACCCAGATCCCCCGTATTGCAGGCAGATTCTTTACCAGCTGAGCCATCAATCTGGTGGCACTCTGAAAGCCCAATCCCTGGCATACTTTAGGGCATTTAAAGTGGTGGCATAAACACAAATAAGTCCATCTACCAAGACCACACTTTGTTAAGGAACCCCAACTGTCATCTTCTGAGACTTAAAACTCACAGGATGCAATGAGAAACCACAGTTCTTGGCAACTGAGCAGAAGCCAGGAAGAGGTAGGGATGGCCAAGTCTTAGAGTAAATTCCAGCAATTCCGACTCTTATCCACCCCAGTTTCATCCAGAGCTGCCATGTGTAACCACAGTCAAAATTCCATTTCTCTTGTAAAGAATCAGAGGTAACATCTGTAGTTTTCTGTAGCAGTAGCATTCTCTTAGCTATGCAGGCCACATCCAGTGCTCGAGTTTACCATGAATTGTCTCATCCAGTTCTCCTAACAACCCTGTCTGCAGCATACACATACCACTCGTGTCATCATTTACTAGCAAACTGGACTGAGTTGAGTGAGTGAGTGAAGTCACTCTGTCATGTCCACTCTTTGCAACCCCATGGACTGCAGCCTACCAGACTTCTCTGTCCATCTGATTTTCCAGGCAAGGTGATCAGGGCTCTTTCCCAAGTAACCTATGGGTTTTCCTCTCTCTCATTTCCTACCCATCCAGGGCCCTTGGCCCCTTGTCTCCACTCCAGCTTCTGATGCTTATAAATGGAAAGTCCCTTGCTTCCTTCTTCTACATGAAAACTTGCCCCAGCTCCACACTTTCTCCTTCCCCACAGCTGGCTGCACATAACTCCTCAGCAAAGGCCACATTTCTCAGCTTAAAAGAATCTTCAAACCAGCTGCTGAGAAGACACAATTTTATCCATACTGTTACATATAAACAATAAAATTGGAAACATTATTATCAAAAGATGAAACAGTTCATATGCAATTTACCATTTCCCACATAATCCTCTATCAGTCCCTAGTGAAGACCTGGTCTCCTGCATCGCAGGCAGATTCTGTACCATCTGAGCCACCAGGGAAGCCCCAGTAAAGACCATCACTAGCCTTTAAAGCAGAAGCATTTCGATTAAGAACAGAAGCGTCAGCCACAGCCTGAGCTAAGCTGTTTTGCTGCTCTTTGGGGAATATCATCCACTGCACATTGGTCTAATTATCAAATTTCCCAGCATGCTTTCCGCATTGGTTTTCCAAGTCTCAGATCTGGTGAGTGAGGGAGTGGAAGTCGCTCAGTTGTGTCCACCTCTTTGCGACCTCATGGACTATATACAGTCCATGGCATTCTCCAGGTCAGAATACTGGAGCGGGGAGCCTTTTCCTTTTCCAGGGGATTTTTGCAACCCAGGGCCTGAACCCAGATCCCCCGTATTGCAGGCAGATTCTTTACCAGCTGAGCCATCAATCTGGTGGCACTCTGAAAGCCCAATCCCTGGCATACTTTAGGGCATTTAAAGGGGTGGCATAAACACAAATAAGTCCATCTACCAAGACCACACTTTGTTAAGGAACCCCAACTGTCATCTTCTGAGACTTAAAACTCACAGGATGCAATGAGAAACCACAGTTCTTGGCAACTGAGCAGAAGCCAGGAAGAGGTAGGGATGGCCAAGTCTTAGAGTAAATTCCAGCAATTCCGACTCTTATCCACCCCAGTTTCATCCAGAGCTGCCATGTGTAACCACAGTCAAAATTCCATTTCTCTTGTAAAGAATCAGAGGTAACATCTGTAGTTTTCTGTAGCAGTAGCATTCTCTTAGCTATGCAGGCCACATCCAGTGCTCGAGTTTACCATGAATTGTCTCATCCAGTTCTCCTAACAACCCTGTCTGCAGCATACACATACCACTCGTGTCATCATTTACTAGCAAACTGGACTGAGTTGAGTGAGTGAGTGAAGTCACTCTGTCATGTCCACTCTTTGCAACCCCATGGACTGCAGCCTACCAGACTTCTCTGTCCATCTGATTTTCCAGGCAAGGGTACTGGAGTGGGTTGCCATTTCCTTCTCCAGGAGATCTTCTCGACCCAGGGATTGAACTCAGGTCTCCCTCATTGTAGGGAGACGCTTTTATGTCTCCGCCATCCAAATTCCCCCAGGAAGAGCTAGAAGCTGCAGGTGAAGCTATGGCTGACATCAAATCCACGCTTCTAACCCTGTGACACACTCTTGCTTCCCCTATTGATTTAAATCTTCTCTGCTTCCCTTTTAGCACAGAGCTGGAGAGAATTACGTGACATCCTTAGAGCAGAGATGCTAATATTACATATTTGCAAAAAGATTTTTTTGTTGCTGTGGGCTGGCTATTTTTTTCAAATGACTCCGATTAGTAAGCAGTTAAACATCTGTGTTCCCAAATGGCTAGGAAGAGCATCATCACATGTGTTTCAAACCATAACATTGAAACTAATGCAAAAGAAATAGGATGAATTCAAGGGTTGTTATTATAAATGACATTAATATGATGTCATTCCAGCCCTAGTCTTCTGAAATTAAAATTGTGATATTACACATCTGGTAGACCGTGTACAGCAGCCCTCCAGATTCACTTGTTCTGCATCTGCAGATTCAACCAAATGTGAATCAGAAATATTATTTACTCTGTGAGAGACTTGAGCATATGTTGATTTTGGTATAAGGGATGGGATCCTGATCCTGTACCACTGTTTACCTAGACAAGAGCACAAAAGTATAATTTTCTTAAAAATTAATAGAAAGTACATATGAACACTATATATTTTCTTAACAATGTAAGCTCAAAAGCATCTCCCAAATTATTTGTTCTTTAGAATCTATGGTTAAAAAATATAATAAGAATATATAGTTCATTCTTCAAGATAGACTTTTATGGGCACAAGATTGCTGGTCTCTCATGTAAACTTGTGGAGATTTTTTTCCAGGTCAAATTCAATTAACTCTCACCCCATTTTCATATTAGAACAGTTCGCCATTCTGCAAAAAAATGGGGAGCACGTGTGTACCCGTGGCAGATTCATGTTGATGTATAGCAAAACCAATACAATACTGTAATTAGTCTCCAATTAAAATAAATAAATTTATATTAAAAATTAAAAAAAACATTAAAAAAGAAGATATAATTAAAGTGGGGAGCATTTTGAGGTTTATTTTCAAAGTACAAAACTGAGGACAAAGCTTAAAGACTATTCAAGTTACTTTCCAAAGTCTTGACTTCCACTATAAAATATTACCTCACACAGAAATAAATTATAAAGTGGAAAATTCATTTTTATGTCGTGACCAGTTCCCAGATAGCAACGTAGCATCCATTAGCATAGAGTCAGTACTTAATATTACCTAGTTTTCATGTGGCTAGGATTCTTAAGAAAGAAGAACACAGGGCAGGTGAGTTTTGATGAGGGAAGAGGACGGGAAAGGTCGGAGCAAAGGTGGCATCAGAGCAACCGTATCTGAGGCATTGGCATGTCCACCACTTTAAATGCAACAGAAGAGGACCCTTGTCTTCTGCCTCACTGATAGGACCCGTGGTGTCAACATTTCTTCACTCTGCAGTCTGGTCCCCCCTCCAGTGCTGAATTCTCAGCGCTGAGCCCATGATTATTTTCCCTAACACTCATAAACCTTGTAAATAACAATGGTACCTCATCTTGGATAGCCCGTTAGAGGTGTACTCCTAAAACTGTTCACCTGCATGCAAATTGCCTGAAGACCTCGTGAAGATGTAAATCCAGATTCAGAAGTTCTAAGGTGGGGCCGCATTCTGCATTTCTAACCAGCCCCCCGGGGGGGAGGAGGGGGCCAAGGATACTGGCATCCAACAACCACAAGGAGTCCTTAGAGCTTACAGGTCATTTTCATGGAGACTTCATGGATGTTGGACACAAACCCGTGGTCAGGACGGGCAAGTGTTTTGTCTCAGTTTTGTAGGGGAGGAGACCAAGTAGCATGAGAGTTAAATGGCCTCTTAAAGTCAGATGGGAAGGCATTCAAAGTCTTAATTCAGGGTCCTTCCAGCACCATCATGCTGCCCTGACTCTCAGTGTCTGAAGTGTCATGACTGACTTACAATCAATTCACAGGTTGTTTTCAGAAGAAAGAGGAAAGGAATCAGTGACTTTTCTTTCTGATGACTCTAGATCTATTCTCCACAGCAACATATCCACCTACACCCTCCCGCCCACTCATGCCTCTTACCTGCTTCTCACTGTCTTCACTATATAAATGTGTATCATACAGATGGACCTCTTCCATTCAACGCCAAAAATAAATACTTGCTGATCTTTTATTTGCACAAGGCTTTGAATGATAGTCTAGGGGCAAGATAAGACTTGGTCCCTGCCCCCAAAGCACTCTCACAATAGTGTAGAAGGCCAACATCTGGACCGATTGCTTCGGTAGAAGACAAGCCGTGGTAACAGAAGACGTGATTTGACATAAAAGAATAGATGGAGTGCTAGGAAAGCACCAGGAAGGGAGCGATTAGATGGTACTTAAAAGAATCAGAGAAGATCGCTCAGTGGAGACTGTATTTGTGTCTTAACCTTCAAAGGCAAGCAGGATTTCGACATGTGGGCAAAAGCGTGGAGGAGGAAGAGGAGGGAGAAAAGACAGATTGCAGACATGAGTAAGGGCTCAGTACAAGAGATTTGCTCATTTGAGCTGGTTAGGCTCCTGTGCTCCCAACTGCCCATCAGGCTTGTACATCTGTAATACAGTCCAGGGGAAACTCAATTCCTTGCCTCTAAGATACTGGCGGCAGAGTGCAGTCTCCTGTCCCTCCCCCT
The DNA here is from genome assembly GCA_006408675.1 of Madoqua kirkii. Classification (NCBI taxonomy): domain Eukaryota; kingdom Metazoa; phylum Chordata; class Mammalia; order Artiodactyla; family Bovidae; genus Madoqua; species Madoqua kirkii. Next base: position 86,047 of record SJYC01054334.1, read on the forward strand.
CAGAATGGAACCCATCCAGGTTCCCACATCTCTTTCTTCCTAAGTCCAATCCACCTCAGGAAAAGTATCACTTTTCAAGAAGGGACTTAGAGGCTCAGATAACAATCTCTCATTGGTGAGTCATGTTCTTCTTGGCAACCCAAGAGCCCATGGATATTTCCTTTCCAGCCTCTTTTTTCTCCCAGTCATCCCTAATGGAAACATTGCCTCATGCCTTCCTTTGCCAAGGCCTCCAGCTTACCTGAAGCCCAGCTTCTGGGATTTCTTGCTCGAATTCAATTCCTATCTCTCATAAACAAGTCAGCCAGGAAGTCTTCCTTGAGCCATGTGGGCGCTAAGCATAGAGATGATGCTAAAAATTGCAAGATACTTTTTATTTTTATCCTTTCTAGCCTTCACAGTTTAGAAACTAGCAATAAATTGGGTGAAGCAGGCAAAACAATGAGCAAATAGAAGATGCTCAATAAGTGCTCATTCTTGTTGTTATTACTGGCTTTCATTTTCCAACTTAGTTTTGGTAAATCCCCAACTTCAAAACATTTTTTTAAATTTTACTTGACAAATGTTCCCCTTTGTGAATTCTTCTCTGGATCCTTTCTTTCAGTAGGATGGGACATTATGCATAACCTTTTGTTTGTTTGTTTTTTCCAAAAATGCCAAGATCCCTAAACCAACCACCTCCAAAGAAAAAAATCTTCAATGAACACCATATGTGTGTGATTCCAGAGAAGACTCTTAGCCATGGAAATACTGGCATGATACCCTTCACCATAACCATTGCTGAGGTTTCCAATTACAAATGGATCTTCTCTAGTCACTTATATAACCCTGGAGATTTTTATATTAGAAAGATGTATGTATACACACACACACACGCACATCCACTTGTGACAAGCAACCATTTAAAATATTGTTATCTTCAGTAAAGTTCTCTCTTGGTCAACATATTATAGATGCTTTAAAATGAGAGAGAATTCATTACCCCCACCCCTCTGGCTATGTCTTCCATCCTCTGCAGAAAGCATCTATGCCTTTACCAGAAGCCACCTCCCATCCTTGGAGCTCACATTTCAGAAGGATATGTAATGTATAGAATTTGTATGTGTTAAGGGGAAGACAAACCTGAAACAGAAGAAATATGTATTCCAAGACATGTAGGTGTAATCATATTACTATGAAATACATGCAGTAAAAGAATAATTAAACTATCAAACTTGAATTGTTAATAAGTTGCCATTCATAATTAGCATACTAATTATTTATAAACTTAATTCTGTAAAGTGCCCAGCATTTTGAATAATTTTTTGGTTAAAGTGATTTTTCTACTTCTTGACTAAAAAAATGCCTTTATTGCAAACCTAGCCTTTGCACAAATTAAAGAGAATCTCAGACTAGGTATGCAATTTTTAAAATATTTTTCTTTCTTATTAGAAATACATTAATTGTGATCAAACTTTGAAAATCAAGTCAAATTTAAGGGAGTAACCTTTAGTTCTTTACTTTTATCTTTAAAGAAATGATCCATCAGCATATTAATGTGCTTTCTCTTTTTATATAATTGGCATAACTGAACTCATAATCACTATTTATTAAAGAATTTCTCATTTAATTAAATCTATTTGAAAAATTTCATTTTACTGACTCCATTTTTAACTGCTGTGTATAATTGTTAATCTTTCTCATTATGTAGCAGATACATTGTTTCTATATTTCCATTATTGTAAATAATTCTTTGATAAGCATATTCATACATAAGCAGATATCTTTCCTCTTATATTTCTAAGGGAGACTTTTAGAAGTCAAATTATCCAGCCATGGTATATTCTTTTAAACTTTTTATTTTGACCTAGTTTTAAACTTACAGACAAGTTGGAAGGATAGTATAAAAAATTATCATATGTGCCTTCACCTAGATTTCCTCATTCCTAAATTTTAACACATTACCACATTTGCTTTCTGAAACTTTCTCTCTCCCTCCTTCTTCTTCTCCCATTTTAGAGTTCCTTGCAGATACGATACATCTCAACAACTAAATACTTCAGTGTATATTTTCTACAATTAAGGATACCCTCCTACATAACCCTGTACAAGAATTAAGACAGAAAGTTGACATTGACAGTATCTGTTATCTGATCTACAGAGTTTATGCAGGTTCCTCCAGTTGTCCTAATAATAATCTTTATAGCAAAAGAAAATTTTGCATCATATGTTGTTTTCCGTTGTCATGTATATCTTTGGTTTTCTGTAAACTAGAACATTGCTCAGCTGTTCTTTGTCTTTCATATTGACCCCTTGGCAGAATGAAGGTATAAAATATTGTGAAATGTCCTTCTCTTTGGCTTCTTGGGTATTTTCTCATGAGTAATTTCAGGTTATTTATTTGGGGTAGGACTACTCGAAAAGTGATACTGTTTCCTTCAATAGATCCCTGATACTGAGTCGTCTCTTTACTCATGATGTTAACTTTGACCACATGGTTCAGGTGGTATCTGCCATGATTTTTCACTGTAAAGATAGCTTTTCCCCCTTTACCATTAACATGCATTTTGTGAAACTATGTATATATTCCATTACTCATCAAACTTTGACCTCCTGGTGTTATTAACTATGTAGAAGGAAATGGCAACCCACTCCAGTGTTCTTGCCTGGAGAATCCCAGGGACGGGGGAGCCTGGTGGGCTGCCGTCTATGGGGTCACACAGAGTCAGACATGACTGAAGTGACTTAGCAGCAGCAGCAGTTATTAACTGTTGACTATTTTAGCATGAATAAATTGTTGTGTTTGCCAAAGGGTGATTTTCTGACTCCATCATTCCTTCTGCGTGTATTAGACACATTTTCCCATAAGGAGAAGCTTTCCTTCTCTTTGACTCATTAATTCACTGATATCCATATGGACTCATGGTTTCCTATTTTACTCAGTATGTCTTAATCTGTTAATATCACTATTTTGATGCTCAAATATAAGCAGTGTGGGCTTCTTTGAGTTGGTTCCTGTGTCCTCTTGGCATATCCATCTAATTATTTATGTACTTTGTACTTTCTTGAACAGTGTGAAGTTTCAGGTCTATCTTGGTTTTGTTTTGTTTCCTCTGGAATCAGATGTTTCTCCAAAGGGCCCTACTTGTTTTCCAGGGGAAATATTTTCAAATCAATATAGATGTCTACATGGCTACCAGGGTGTTATTGCTTTGAGACCTTCTCTATCTGCAGAACTAAAAAATATAAATACATATATCATACTCTCATGTGTGTATACATGTACACACCCATCTTTATCTGTATCCATATCTGTAAGTGTACTGATAGCTCTGTGTGTGTGTATACATATAAAATAATGTGTGTTTTATGACCTTCGATCGGAATGACCTCCAAATCCAACTCAACAGAATGGGATTGCCCTTTTCATATACGTAACCTCATTGTTCAATAATCTGAAACATGGCTACTACCACCCACAATCTAGTTATTTACTCAGTCCTAGTTGACACAGAAAGTAGCTTCCAAATTGCTAACCGATAACTCCATGGGAAAAAAGAAAATCTGTTAGGTGAACATTTGTTAATGATTTCTTTGTGTTCAGCCTAAGGACTGATGGTCCAAAAACAGTGTTCCAAAAATTGGAAACTTTTAAAGGTCTCACTATATATTGTCAAACTTATTTCTACTCTCATCAGCAGTAATTAAGAGCAAGTGATTGATAAAAACTTACCACATATTGAGTATAGTCATTCAAAATAAAATGTTTACTCATTGAGTAAGTGAAGGAAGTGTTACTATTATCAGTCATATTTCATTTATTGAGGAAAGAGAAATAACTTTGCAGCCCCCATACTTTCTGTGAATTGGCTCATACAGAATTAGCAGATCAGTGCTTGAGCAAACACCAGTGGGATTTTATCCAGTACAGAGACCCTGGAGTGGGCAGTGCCTCTGGGAGGCATAGGTGAAGAAGTAAGAGGAGTAATACTCAACAGGGTGTAAGACTCACATGCAGATAAGCAGTCACCAAAGGAGTCATCCTTGTTCCTTCTCTGCACTGCCAAATTCCAGGCCATGTGTTTTGCTTTGATGACTTTTATATCCCTTGCCTGAAAAAAAAATGTTGTTTTTTTTTACCTTGAAATCACTGAATTCATGTTGGACTGGGAGCAAGGCCACCTACATGGTGATTTGCCACTCCCTCCCTTGTATTGGCCTTGTTCAATAAATTATTCTCAAAGCCAGTATCATTCATTAGTCCTATGGATCTGACAAGCTCCATAATAAATAATGAATGAAGTCACAAGTATACAAGAACTTGCTTCAGAGTTAAGTCAAAGAGGACTTATTCTGAACAAAACACGTATGTGTGGATACTGTCCTGAATCTCTCTAACAAGACCACCAGGATCAGGAAATTAAATGAGATCCACTCAAGTCTACTTAGTTGGCTTATAATTACATAGAGTGACCATTGATAAAGCTTCCAGGCCTTTAAAACACCAACACAAACCCCCAAATCCAACAAACTCAGCCTGCAAACAAAGCTATTCCCTACACAGTTTTAAAAAGTGAATTCTATAGATGAGTTATATCTCTTTTATAAACATAATGAAAAACAACTACTCCCTAAAGCCATCTCAGTGATAAAAACTAACCTTCACAGTTTGGGGATGAACTGCAGTGTAGATGGAGTGTCTTATTATTCTTTTTTAACACGTGAAGAAACTGAGATTCAAAGAGTAAAAAAAAAACAAATGTCTAAGAGCATGCAAGTCATAAATAAAAGAACCAAGACTCAAATCCAGTTCTTTTTTTCCCCCCAAACCCAGATTTTTGCCAAACGTGCCATGGCTTAAGTGATGACATAAAAGGTTCCTCCTGCTATTAAGTCCCTAAAAGTCAACCCAGCTTCCTATCAGAACGAGGCTTTGCAACAAAAGTAATTCCATCACACAAATAGATATTTTGGTTGATGCATTATGTAATAGTTAATTGTCCTGGCTGATGGTTTGGGGGTTTTTTGACAGTGTTTTTCCCCACAGGATTAACCACACTCTTGACCAGACTAATTATTTTAACCAGTAAGTTCAACATCACAAATCAAATTGCCTTAAACCGAAAGTCAAAGCACAAATTTGTAGAATATATTTACCTGCCTAAAAGTAGGATAAAGTAAAGCAAAATAGAGTTTCAGGTCATAGATACATTGGGTTGGCCCAAAAGTTCATTCAGGTTAACCATCTTATGAAAAACCCAAACAAACCTTTTTGCCAATGCAATATAACAAATGGTGCTTTTCAGACATCACTGTACACATGAATCATCTTGAGATGTTGCCCAAGTTCAGAATCACTTGGTGGGTCTGGAGTGAAGCCGGAAATCCTGTGCTTCTAACCAGCATCCAGGTGATGCTGATGCTGCCATTGTAAGGACCGCACTGAGCAGCAGGAGCTTAGAGTGTTCTTGTCTATATTTGCCCCATCACAAGGATTGCCCAGCACCTATAAAAACCACCCCACCCTGTTGAATCAAAAATCTCCAGAAGTAAGGTCAGGAGAATTAAATGTCTATCAGTCACATGAAGTAACATATCATCAACCAGGTTGGAATCCATAGTTTCAGTTCAGTTCAGTCACTCAGTTGTGTCCGACTCTTTGCGACCCCATGAATTGTAGCACACCAGGCCTCCCTGTCCATCACCAGCTCCCAGAGTTCACTCAAACTCATGTCCATCGAGTCAGTGATACCATCCAGCCATCTTATCCTCCATCATCCCCTTCTCCTCCTGCCCTCAATCCCTCCCAGAATCAGGGTTTTTTTCCAATGAGTCAACTCTTCACATGAGGTGGCCAAAGTATTGGAGTTTCAGCTTCAGCATCATTCCTTCCAAAGAACATCCAGGACTGATCTCCTTTAGGATGAACTGGTTGGATCTTCTTACAGTCCAAGAGAATCTCAAGATTCTTCTCCAACAACACAGTTCAAAAGCATCAACTCTTTGGCACTCAGCTTCCTTCACAGTCCAACTCTCACATCCATACATGACCACTGGAAAAACCATAGCCTTGACTAGACGGACCTTTATTGGCAAAGTAATATCTCTGCTTTTCAATATACTATCTAGGTTGGTCATAACTTTCCTTCCAAGGAGTAAGCATCTTTTAATTTCATGACTGCAATCCATAGTATAGTTGACCCTAAAAGTTCAATTCTGAAAAATGAAAGTTGCTCAGTCATGTCTGACTCTTTGTGACCCCATGGACTGTAGTCCATGGAATTCTCCAGGCCAGAATACTAGAGTGGGTAGCCTTTCCCTTCTCTAGGGGATCTTCCCAACCCAGGGATCAAACCCAGGTATCCCACATTGCTGGCAGATTCTTTACCAACTGAGCTATCATAATCCTAGGGTTCTCTAATACTATGAATATATAGGAACCACTGCCAATTCTTAAAATCTGTCTTGACCTCTTTAGGTGTGTTGTTTCAACTGATCTATGCCATATATGTTCAGTGACTCAGGTACATGCTGAGTCGCTTCAGTCATGCCTGACCCTTTGGGACCCTGTGGACCATAGCTTGCCAGGCTTCTCTGGCAAGAGGGATCATGGGATTCTCCAGGAAAGAATATTGGAATGAGTTGCCATTTCCTCCTCCAGGGGATCCTTCTGACCCCAGGAGCGAACCTGCATCTCCTACATCTCCTGCATTGGGAGGTGGGTTCTTTACCGCTGGCACCATCTGGGAATCCCTCCACTCCATGGGACATCATTATGTAATGAAGTTATGTGTGTTAGGCAGTCTTAGTAACATAGACCCTGTTTGTCTCAAACACCCTGCCATGAATTTTCTCTAAGGATGACAGATACTGTACATATTCACGCTTGGTGTTGGTATATATGTATAAGTAAGTAAGTAAAGTCACTCAGTCGTGTCCAACTCTTTGCGACCCCGTGTACTGCAGCCCACCAGGCTCCTCGGTCCATGGGATTCTCCAGGCAAGAGTACTGGAGTGGGTTGCCCTTTCCTTCTCCAGGGGATCTTCCCGACCCAGGGATCAAACCCAGGTCTCCTGCATTGGAGGCAGACACTTTAACCTCTGAGCCACCAGGGAAGTTCGATATATATGTATGGGTAGGTATTATTTGTGCAAGAATATTAGTTTGTTGGTAGTTAAAACTGGAGGAGAAGAAAAAGAAAAGAACAGAAGGAAACATAAAACTTTGTTGTTGTTCAGTCGCTAAGTCGTGCCTGACTCTTTGTGACTCCATGGACTGGAGGCTCCCCTGTCCTTCGCTATTTCCCGAACTTGGTTCAGATTCATGTCCATTGAGTCAGTGATGCTATCCAACCTATCCAACCATCTCATCTTCTGCTGCTCCCTTTGTCTTTTACCTTCAATCTTCCCCAGCATCAGTCTTGTCCAGTGAGTCAGCTCTTCACATAAGGCAGCCAAAGTACAGAGCTTCAGCTTCAGCATCAGTCCTTCCAATAAATATTCAGGGTTGATTTCCTTTAGGATTGATTGGTTTGATCTTCTTAGAGTCCAAGGGACTCTCAAGAGACTTCTCTAGCACCGCAATTTGAAAGCATCAATTCTTCATTGCTCAGCCTTCTTTATGGTCCAACTCTCACATCCACACATGACTACTGGAAAAACCATAGCTTTGACTATATGGATCTTTGTCGGTAAAGTGATGTCTCTGCTTTTTAATATTCTGTTTAGGTTTGTTGTAGCTTTCCCTTCAAGAAGCAAGTGGCTTTTAATTTCATGACTTCAGTCACTGTCCACAGTGATTTTGGAGTCAAAGAAAATAAATGATTACCACCTTCTACTGGTTTTAGGAAACTAGTAAAAGTTGGTAATATTTGACTCTTTAATGTAAAATAATTTAAATTTTGACAGATTGTCTTGTTAGGGATGTACCAGGTTCCATTTGTTTCTTTAACATATTTATACATCCATCTTATAATCAGCAAACTGATACATAAACACATACATTATGGTTGCAAATAATGTTTGTTAGAAAACCAGGAAGCATATTTGCACAACTTGTATTTATGACTTCCCATATTTGACCATGGTCCACTTTCCCACCCCCAGGACCTCTATCCTTATAAAATAGAATTGTTGAAATTAACAAAATTAATTATGTTATAATACTTTCATTTTACTATTATTAACTGTATCCTTCAGTTTCTAAGACAAGGGAGAAAATACTTTCTGGTATGTAAGTTCAAAGAAATAGACCTCTTACCAGACATGAGCAGTTGTCTTGGGAATGCAGATTTATGAAAATTGATAGCTTGTCTTTGTCTGGCAAAACAAAGTGCCTTTCTTTCCCATTTTGTTCTCGGCCTGTGTAAAAGAGACCAATATTTTTTCCTTCCTTTTTAAGGGGCAGGTGTGGGATGTGAATTTTTAAATTAGACATACCTCTCAAGCAAGGAAACATCTCTTGGGTCTCTGCAACTCCTTTGAGCCCCAGAGAAAAGACGTTGACTTCAAGTTCGAGCTAAAATGAGGACTTAAAGCAAATAAGCTAGGGTCGGAGACAGATGTCCAGATTGTATGTTTAAATTGATGAGGAATAAACAGGTTATTATAAACAAAGCCAGACAGCTGGATATGATTAAAGAACATTTTTCAAAAATAAATAAACAAAAGTTCAATTCTCTCTTTTAAAAATGAGAATGTAGGAGAATGTTAAAAGAAAATAATTTTGTTCTATTTTTGTATCAAGGAGACAGTATCTAGGATTTTATGTTTTTTTTCAGTCTCATAAATTATGTGTTGCACTTACCTAGGCTTACTTAGCATACGCTAAAAATAATAAGGATTTTTCATCTCTTGGGATGTGTCACATGTTCCTCCAATTACACTGCTTTCAGCTTCAGGGCGCTAAGCAGGGCCGCTCAAAAGGTAAACAGACAGCTGAGCTAACACTACAAATTTAAAACATCGCCTGAACATACCCATTCAATAAAGAGACAAAGGGGCCACACTGGCCTTTTTTTCCACCCTAAAAATCTGGAAAGCAACTGGATTTTCTGTCACACTTTTGGGGGTTTGAACAGCATCCAGACATCTGTAAGATGTGTATTTTTAATCACATCTGACTTTCACTCTCAAGCCTTGTGCACCGAAACTTTAAACTGCCATGTGGCCTACAAGCCTGCAAAGCATCCCCCACCCCTAAACACGTGAAGTTTCCAAAAGCATTTGTTCCCAGTTTCTGCAGTGTGGGATAGAGCACATCCACTGGGCTCCCTGACTCTTAGAAAACTGGAAACCAAGCTTGATTTGGCAGGGTTTCTGCAAGCTGCACCTTCCTGGGAGACTTGCCTTAACTCTCTCTCTCTCTAACCCGCGTAAATTTTTGCTTGTTTGGGTGAGATGATGTAATAGTTTTGCTACCAAATAAAAAAAATATTTATTGAGCATTTATTAGGTAAGAGACTCTGTGCTAGCAGTGAAGTGAAGGTGTGTGGGGGGATGAATCAGCGCCTGCCATCACTGAGCTTGGGGTCCAGTCAAAAAAGAAGACAGAGGCAGGGGAAATGGTCAATAGCGACCAAAGATGAAACGAACTCTATGGAAAATAACAGAAAACAAATGGTATGTTTATAACTCTTGCCAGAAGATGAAGTAAATGATTAGGGTTAAAATGGCAAAGAGTATTACATGAGAGATGCACAATGATCAAGGGAATACAAGAGGTTGAGCAGATGGACTGACTTGGCTGAGGCAACACTAGTTTATACTTAATGGTGTAATACTGGCCCCTTTCATTCTCCAAAGTGTCCTAGTTTGCATGAGGAATTATGTGGCCACCCTACTTATGGAAGACTGAATTTAGATACAAGGTATGGAGAGTAGAAAGGATATTCCAGAAGGCAGTAAACAAAGATTATAAGCAAGATCAAAGAGAGATAAGTTATAAACTCATGCCAAGGCTGAGAGAGTAAAGCTATGTTTAGCTGTAACACAGGCAAGTACATATGCAGTTTGCATGTGAAGGTTATTACTACCAATCCACTATCTATGTATACAGAATTTTATTTAAATTACCTAAAATCATATAAAATTATACTCTTACATATATTAGAATAAACCAAAAATAGACATGAGAATAAAAAGGATTTATAATCACCCTGATTGTCTAGCACTTAGTGTTTACTGCTGTTAATATTTGCTTGGATGTCATTTGAAGGATTTTTTTTTACAATAATTCCCCAAAGGGAATCATATTATCTATACTGATCTTTAATATGCCTTATTCACTGTATTTTTTTTATTATGGATACTGTCGATATCATTAAGATTTATATATGCAATAATCATTTCACAAAATTCACTATGTAGATAAGATGTGTTACACAAGTTCCTAGACTGAATATTTGGGACATTCAAACCATCATTTTTTGCTACTATAAACATTGTTGTAGTGAACATTCTTGTAGTTAACCTGTGTTCACTTGTTTACTTCCACATAATACATTACTAGAAGTATAATTTTTAATTAGGTTTTCTCTCAGAGTTTTTAAACTCAGAGTGGGAAAGTTTAATCACCCAGACCTATTGTCCTTTTGTGCCCACAGATGCAAAATGAAGAATTTTAAGAGATCTCTGACTTTTCTCCATGCCCATTCCAGCCATCTCAGTTGTTCTGAGGTATGGTGTTAGCTCTTAACTTGCGTGACTTCTTCCACTTTGGCTTTGTCCAAAACATTCTTCACATTACAGAAAAACATGTTGCCCAGATTATATCATTTTTCTGTTGAAAACCCTTTATCATATTCCAGTGAACCTCACATAAAACCTAGGCTACTTAGCCCTAGTCTGCATGACCTAACCTGTACGTGCCTCTCCCTCCCAATCTCCTGCCCCATCCCTACAATTGATTAAACTCCAGCCTTCAAGGCCTCTTTTAGTTTCTAGATCAAGCCAAGCTTTTCCCTACTTCTGGGTTTTCACAAATCACCCTGAAAGGCTCTTTTCCTTCCCAGCTTTGCTCAAATGATAACTATACCAGTCTGTTTCTAACTAGCTTATTTTTCACCCTCTCGCAGTAGCCTGGGAGTTCCAAGTGGCAGTACTGAAGGTGAATGTTTCATCATTGATTTGGCGGTGCCCAGTTAAGGTTGACTGACATGTGATAGGTGCTGAGTAACTGTTTGCGGGCAGATGATAAACTAGATCTGTGGCCATAGACCCAACTAAGTCAGTTTACATCATTGTTTTAGCATGGTGCTCTAGAAAATCTAGCTAACCGTAGCAGGTATGTGAGTGTTTCTGGTGTCAGATGACAAATGTCAAGAAAGGAAGTAGCTGGAGATAGACCCGTGTTTTCAGTAAACTACCTAGAATCAGGCATCTTCGTTGTTGTTCAGCCACCAAGTCGCGTCCAACTCTGCAACGCCATGGACTGCCGTATCTCAGGCCTCCCTGTCCCTCACCATCTCCCAGAGTTTGCCCAAGTTCATGTCCATTGACTCAGTGATGCCATCCAACCATGCTCCTTTAGCCCCTGCATAGGGTTTGTCTGCTGAAAGGCAACCCAAGGTCAAAATTGAAGCAACATGTCAGAGCACTATCAGTCTGAGTTTCTGAAAGAAATCTAGAAGCAGAAGTCACCCCCCAGGGCTGGATGAGTGACATGATGCAGCCGGCACCAGGATGACCACCAGGATTAGCTGGGTCAAGACTGAGCCAGCCGATACAGCTGTGACAAGCCCAGCAGATGCCGAAGAGTGATCGGGTGTCACTTCTGCTCATCCCCATCTGTTCATTCAGCTGACCCTGGAGCTGGCCCCAGCTTTCTTTCTGGACTCACAGGCAGCTGGGACCCAAGGAAAATGAGTATGTGCAAGGGTATTTGGCAACTGTGTGTCTAGTATGCATTTATAAGTCATGGAAATGACCAGGGAGAGGAGTCAGCTTACAGTCTCTGCATGCTTCTTCTTCCGACAGAGCCCACCCTCTGCAAACAGAGAATAGAGATGGTAAGTGGCAGAAATCTCTACACTGGTAATTTAGGGGATAAAGACACTTAAGGGCATTGGCCAAAAGCTTGTTTGGGGCTGTACTTTCATAATATCCTGTGTTCACATAGACTGAGGGAAATCATCTTAGGCCCAGGGCCTCTGAGCTTAAAGTTTATACTTTGCACTGAAATCATCTTGGGTCTGAATTTAAGACTACTTCCTAGCTATGTGACCTCAGGCAAATTTCTTAATTTCTCTGAGCCTCAGTTCCTTCATCTACAAAATGGGAATGCCACTCCCTCACGCCCCTAATGTGAGGATGAAATGACACAAAAATAGTTCAGTGTACATTGAAAAGTTGCCTTTGTTATCATCCATATAGACTATCCCAGGTTCCCCACCATTCTTAGAATCAGAGGATTCCCCCATGATTCATGACATTTTGGAACCTTGACATCATTCTTGTTCCTACATCTTATGTAGTCCGAGATGTTCTCTCAAATCTTCCCTGGGCTATATTTAATTATCTTCTATCTCGTCTTGAGCGCTAACTCTGATCAATTGCTCATGGCTGCCTAGAAAAGTGTGCCGGGATCCATTGGCAATGTCTACCACAGGCAAGAGTGGTGACACAGTGCCTGGTACTTTCTATCTTTGCAGAGCTGGGACCGTTTCTGTCACTAAATGGTCTGCAATTCTTTTTGAGGACCTACCTGGCTTTGGCAGGAGGCACTTAACTCTCTGTTTTCCCCCACACTCCTGTTTGTCCTGTTTCCTCTTCTTGAAGCTCTTGCCTCCATTCCCCAAAAAAGAAAAAGTCACAACCACCTTATGCACCAGATTTCTCCTTTTCAGCCTTTCCTTGATTCTTTTTCATGAATCTGATCATTTCTCCACACCTACCAGAAATCCCGGCTGAAATTACTGTTTTCCACAGCACTTTCACTTTTCATCTTCCTGAGACCTGCTTTCTGTCTTATTCAGAAGCCTTTGGAAGGTGGGGAAGGGCACTCCAACCTTCTCTCTGACAAAGATTTCTTGCTGAAATGCATTTTTTCCTCCACATCAAAGTTCACTGGAAACACAGAAATGTCAGCCCATCAGGGGTTATATACATACAGAAATCCATCTACCCACTCCTCCAACCCTGGTCTCTATCAAGAGTAACTCCTTTACAAGGGCATGAGCAGCATATTGTATAAGGCAGCTGACAATCAGTGGCCCAGTCCCTTGCTGCTGCTGCTAAGTCGCTTCAGTCGTGTCCAACTCTGTGCGACCCCATAGACAGCAGCCCACTAGGTTCCTCTGTCCCTGGGATTCTCCAGGCAAGAACACTGGAGTGGGTTGCCATTTGCTTCTCCAGTGCATGAAAGTGAAAAGTGAAAGTGAAGTCACTCAGTCGTGCCCGACTCTTAGTGACCCCATGGACTGCAGCCTACCAGGCTCCTCTGTCCAAGGGGGTGGCAATAGGCATTTTCCCCTATGGGGCCAAACTGTGTGTGGTGATCATACCACAAATCAAGTGATCCCAGGGCCTGCAAGCCCTATTCCTAACCATTTGTCAGCTGAGGCCACTTCAAGGAAATCTTCCTGAGTAGCAACAAAATCTGTGCACAGCATGACACAGGCCACAGGTTCTGCAGCAAAGGAAATTCCACTGCAGAAGGAATGTCAGCCAGCCCTAGAAGAGCCAACTTCTCTGGGCCTCTGTACACAGCCAGAAAGCCGAGCTGACAGATGGATCTGAGTAAGCTTTCTACAGCAGGAAAAACGCTGGCAGAGTTTTCTTCCACAGCTCTCGATTCAGTCAGGAACAAAGACCAGAATCATCCTGTCTAAAGCAGGATCCTCAGAGCCTGGATCACAAGGAGTCA
>SJYC01054336.1:0-53529 GCA_006408675.1 Madoqua kirkii
CTTTTTGCATTTCTTTTCCATGGGGATGGTCTTGATCCCTGTCTCCTGTACAATGTCACGAACCTCATTCCATAGTTCATCAGGCACTCTATCTATCAGATCTAGGCCCTTAAATCTATTTCTCACTTCCACTGTATAATCATAAGGGATTTGATTTAGGTCATACCTGAATGGTCTAGTGGTTTTCCCTACTTTCTTCAATTTCAATCTGAATTTGGCAATAAGGAGCTCATGATCAGAGCCACAGTCAGCTCCCGTTCTTGTTTTTGCTACCTGTATAGAGCTTCTCCATCTTTGGCTGCAAAGAATATAATCAATCTGATTTCGGTGTTGACCATCTGGTGTTGTCCATGTGTAGAGTCTTCTCTTGTATTGTTGGAAGAGGATGTTTGCTATGACTAGTGCGTTTTTTTGCCAAAACTCTATTAGTCTTTGCCCTGCTTCATTCTGTATTCCAAGAACAAATTTGCCTTTTACTCCAAGTGTTTCTTGACTTCCTACTTTAGCATTCCAGTCCCCTATAATGAAAAGGACATCTTTTTTGGGTGTTAGTTCTAAAAGGTCGTGTAGGTCTTCATAGAACCATTCAACTTCAGCTACTTCAGTGTTACTGGTTGGGGCATAGACTTGGATTACTGTGATATTGAATGGTTTGCTTTGGAAACAAACAGAGATCATTCTGTCATTTTTGATTCAGGTTCAGTTGCTATTAAATTGAATATAAGATATGAAAAAGGGGGAAGAATCAGGATGACTCATAACTGTATTTTTTTTAATGGATGGGGATGATATTTTCCAAGAGGGGGAAGAGAAGACATGTTCAGTTCAGTTTGGAACAAATAATTTGCTGCCATAGACTTCCAAGTGGCAATTGTGAGTGATTCCATAAGTCTGGTGGTGTTCAGGAGAGGGGTCCATGTTGGAGGATAAATTTAAGAATCATCAGGGGAGACATTTCCCAAAGCCAGTATTGTCTGGGATGTATGTACAGAGAAAAAAGAAAAGGAAATTAAAGGCTGAGCCCTGAGACTCTAACATTTAGACAATAAGAAGGGAGGGAGGAGCCAGTAGACAAGTGTTTGCAAAGGGAAGGAGCCACTGTGTCCAGTGCTGCTAAGTGATCAAGTAAGACAGACAGAATGGCCTACCACATTTGGCAAAGAGCAGTTTCAGTGAAATGGTAAGGAAGAAAACCCAAGTAGAATGAGTAAAGAAAGAATGGTGTATAAAGTAAGAAAAACAATGGATAGAGCTAACTAGTCTATTGGGCAGTCTTAATAAACGCAGAGAAAGGAGACACTAGCAGAAAGTAAAAGTGGGAACTTAAGGTTTTCAAAGAAAGAGTGTTCATTCCAGTCAAGGTGACCCAGAAGAGAGGGAGAACTTGATTATGTAGGAAAGAGCAGAGTCATCTGCAGGAGGGACGTGCTTGAGGCAGGGGTGGGAGGGGGAGCAAAGGACGTGGTACCCCAGGTGGGGTACCCAGTGGGGGATCAGCCTGAATCAAAGCAGAATGGCAAACTGAGAATGCAAATCCAGATGCAGTGAGTGGGGAGATGAGAGAGTTCTCTGCCACCTCAGGCTCGGGGAAAGGAGAAAACTGAATGAGCAGGAGTCACCTAGATAAGCAAGCGAAGAAAATAAGGAAGCATAACAAGTTTCGAACTAGGCTGTGTCTCACTTGATAATCATAGCTGTGGATGCAATGGGAAGCCCCTCGGTGTGTTTGCATGTTTTCTTCAAATTTTATTTCTCGGCTGGGGACCAACCATGGAGAAGGCAGAGGTTTATCCTTGAGATACAGCCAGGAATAGATGTGCCTGGTGAGGGGTGCTGTGTTTGAGGATACTTGCAAGGGAGTAATGACCGTGACAGACCGTGGATGTTCACTGGGGTAAGAAAGAAAGGAGGGTGTGAGAAATGTCTCAGCAGCAGACAGCATGGCAGATTCAGGACTTGGAAGTCTGGAAGGCACAGATAGGTTGGTACACTGGGGAAATGAATTGGAAGAAAAGCAAAAAGTACAGTTCTTGGTGATGATGACAAAGTCCCAGAGATAGAGCTGGTTGACTGAGACAGCAGAGGAATTCAAGGGAGTGATGAGGTCAATGAACAGAGAGGGCTGCATGGTGGAGTTAATGGACGCAAGCTGAAGAGGACGAAATACTCAATGAGAGCTTATCAATCAGTGTACAGCTAATAATCACCTACAATGCCAAAGCTGTGTGTGAAACAGGAAAACAAATAAAGTTGATCTCCTTGCCTCGAGGAGATAAACTCACAAAGTTTTAGAAACAGGTGATGCATGAGACCAATCCCTCCACTCTGAAATCTCACATTCTTCTGTCTTTTAGCTTTTGTTCAGTGACTCTTGTAATTGACTGCATTTTCATCTATACTTTGTACACTTTTGTCTACAAAGATCAGAACTAAACATGTGAGAAACCACTAAAAATGTACAGGACTTCCTGGTATATATTTGTGGACTAAGATCCGTTTTTACCTTTTTTCCCTCTTCTCTGCATTTGTTTACTTTTTTTGTCTTGTTTTCCTGAAATATTTTTAAACTTACATCTGCATGTACGTTTGTAATCCTCTTTAAGTCCTCTGTGAAACAAGGCTGGAAATAAATAAATAATATAGGGGACTGTACTATTGACTTAAGTACAGTTTTACTAAAAAGGACATTTTGGCCCTTGTAATTGGGAAACTCTAGTGATGGACTTCTGACACCACTGAATCTAGGTGCTTAAAGAATAGTCACAAATCTGCCACTCTCCATCTCTGGACTCTACTTTCCTGCATATAGGCTTTATTTCTAGTCAGGAGCTCAAAAGTATAGAGGCAAAGGGAAGCACCAGTAGCTTCTGACCACCTCAACAGAAATAGTACCTAAAAATTCCCCAGTAGACTTCCCCAAATCAATCCCTGTTGCTCAGTTCAGTTCAGTCGCTCAGTCATGTCCGACTCTTTGAGACCCCATGAATTGCACCACGCCAGGCCTCCCTGTCCATCACCAACTCCTGGAGTTCACTCAGACTCACATCCATCGAGTTGGTGATGCCATCCAGCTATCTCATCCTCTGTCGTCCCCTTTTCCTCCTGCCCCCAATCCCTCCCAGCATCAGAGTCTTTGCCAATGAGTCAACTCCTCATGTAAGGTGGCCAAAGTACTGGAGTTTCAGCTTTAGCATCATTCCTTCCAAAGAACACCCAGGGCTAATCTCCTTTAGAATGGACTGGTTGGATCTCCTTGCAGTCCAACGGACTCTCAAGAGTCTTCTCCAACACTACAGTTCAAAAGCATCAATTCTTTGGCACTCAGCCTTCTTTATAGTCCAACTCTCACATCCATACATGACTACTGGAAAAACCATAGCTTTGACTATTCATCCCTGGAATGGGGACTAATGTTAGCCCAACCAGAACCACACAGTTTGAGAGCTGGGGAAATACAACTTTCCAAAGGAAACTAATGCTGAACCAAAGATGGTGGCCTGGACTCTCAGCAGAACAAACCCACAAATATCATATCTCCAAACTTAGAATCTTGCCAAGGAGACAGGCTATGGGTTTAGAAATGAAGTAAGACAGGGCATACCTGGTATGAGCCAAAAGGATCATTCAGATACTATATATGTCATAGGATGACATAGTAGGGGAGGTCATTATGAATAGACATTCCAATCATTCACCAGAAATTTCCTAAAGACCTGCTGTGTACAAAGCTCTGTGCTAAGTGCTTAGAATATGTCAGTGAGCAAAATAGACAAAGATGCCTGCCTCTCTAATGCTTCCATTCCAAAGAGACAACATGCCATAGGTATAAACACAAGTAACGCTTTCAGTTTATTAGAAGGTAATAGGCACTGTGAAAACAGGGAAAGCAAAGCAAGATGACAGAGGCGGGACATTTTCAAGGCAAGATTGGGCTTCACTGAGAAGGTGACATCTGAGTGAACATGGGAAAGGGCTGAAGGAATTTGCCATGTGAATATCTGGCAGAAGAACATGTTGGCAGAGGATCCTGCCAAAATGAAGGCCCTACAGTTTCATTGTGACTGGAATATTCTAGCTGAGGTCAGTGTGGCTGGAGTGGAGTGAGTGAAGGTGAGAGTAGAAAGATGTCCAGGTGGAGAGGTGATGGTGGAGAGTGGATCTGGTTGAGTGCTTCCCAAGCACCTTGACTTATGACCTTCATGAAACAGTCATTGCAGCATCTTTGAGAGGAGTGACCTTCTTCTGATGAACATTTTTAAAGATCACGGTGACTGTGTGGAGGTTGGACTGTAATGGGGAGAAGGAAAGAGGGTGAAACTAATAGGAGGTTCCTGCAGAGATCTAGGGGTGAGAGGATAGGCGCGTGGAGCTGGGGATTAGCAGTGGGAGAAGGATTGAGCCAGATTCTGAGTATGTTCAGAAGATAGAGCCTGTAGCATGTGGGCCATAAGCTTTAATGAAATGGGCAGTCAGGAGGCAGAGAAAGACAAAGAGCTTTCCGAGAGACATGAAATATACAGCAGAGAGGTCCTAGAACTAAGGGGAGAAAAAGGAGAAAATTGATGAAATGCTAATAAAGGCTGTAGTTGAGCAAATGGCATTGTACTAATGTTCATTGCCTAGTTTTGTTAATTGTATAGCAGTTGCATAACATGTTAATAGTAAGGGAAGCTAGATAATGGGTGTATGGGGATTCTCTGTATTATTTCACAGCTTTTCTAGAAAACTTTTCTTTTAATAATTTTTTTTTATGGAAGAAATTGTCTTTAAAAAACATGAAAGGAAACACCAACAGGACTTCACAACTGGATGGCTTTAAAGAACGAAGGAGTTGGGGGGACCAAAGCTACCTTGAGGTTGTGATGCAGAATCCAGAATTGAGGAAGTCCACTAGTGTGGAGCTGCTTACGTGAGTGTGAGTAGAGGTGGCTGTGGGAGTGTATTAGTCATGGTTCCCCAGAGAAAGAGAACAAATAGGATGCAGCAAGACATACAAATCCTATTGAAACATACAGGGACACCAATATCGCTAGACTTGTATCTATAGATAGAGAGATTATAAAGAATTGGCTCAACTGATTATGATGCTGAGGAATCCAAACCCAGGAGATCCAGGGATATAATTTCCAGTCCAAGACTAAAGGCCTGAGAACCAGGAAAGCTGACTGTATAAATCTCTGAGTTCAAGTTCAAAGGCAAAAAATACATGAGCCCAGTGCAAGTTTGATGCATGAAGCAGGACACCCAAAGCCAGTGCTTTGGGAAAACCCAGTTATACGGTGAGGAGGGGTGTGGGAGGGGGGTTCAGGATGGGGGAACACATGTATACCCATGGCCTATTCACATTGGTATATGACAAGAACCATCACAATATAGTAAAGCAGTTATCCTCCAAATAAAATAATTATTTTAAAAAGATAAGAAAAGAAATGGCTTGTGTCCCAGCTCAAAGAGCATCAGGTGGAGACAAAGAATTCTTTCTTATTCAACCTTTCATTCTATTTAGACATTTAGGGGATTGAATTCTACCCAGCTGTGCTGGGGAGGGTATTTTGCTTTATACTATCTACTGAGTCTTATTAACCCCAACCAGAAACATCCTCACCAACAATCCCAGAATG
The DNA here is from genome assembly GCA_006408675.1 of Madoqua kirkii. Taxonomy (NCBI): domain Eukaryota; kingdom Metazoa; phylum Chordata; class Mammalia; order Artiodactyla; family Bovidae; genus Madoqua; species Madoqua kirkii. Next base: position 5,622 of record SJYC01054336.1, read on the forward strand.
ACGTTTAATTGGATATCTGGGGACCTCATGCCTCAGTCAAGTTGACACATAAAATTACCCATCGTAGTGAGTGTGTGTGTGTGACTGTGAGGGTGTGTGAGTTTATGCGGGACTCTGTGTGTGTGTACAGGAGATGAGGTCATCACTGCCACTATAGACATGTGTGTCAAAGTCCTCCAGAAGCCAGATAATGAAAGTGTGAGGTGAGAACAGAGGAAAAAGTAGAGCAGAGAAATGAGGTTAGGAGCATACTAAGGAAACATGTAGAGACAAGATCACCAGGGAGAGGATTTTAGAAAGGCAGAGGGATCTCAGTGAACAGTTGAATATCAGTGAAATGACTTTCCATATAACAATGGTAGAAAATTCAGAGAAAGCAGAGATAAGATCACAGAAGGGGAAGGAAAGTCAAGATCCTGTAGCACTGAGACTTCCCTGGATGCAGAGGGCACGGGTTCAATCCCTAGTCAGGGAACTAAGACCTCACACGCCACAAGGAGCAGCCAAAGAAAATAAAACTCATGAGGCACTGCAGAAACTAAGGGAGGAGACAGCTCCAAGGGCAAGCCAACCTTGACCAATGCTACTGTCAGACCAGGTAGAAAAAGGTCTGAGAGAAGGTCAAGGAGTTAGTGTAAGTAACACAAGGCTGATTTTCAACACCATTCATTAGGCCAAGGTATGTGGAGTCCGGGTATCAAAAGAGTAGGAAGTGGTGAGGTGGCTCTGAGGTCTGGAATATTTTCTTTTATCCACTCACTGAGTAAATTCGTGAGTGCCTACTATGTGCTTATTAGCTTTCGATGGTGGCTCAGATGGTAAAGAATCCACCTGCAAGCGGGAGACCTGGGTTCAATCCCTGAGTGTGGGAAGATCCCCTGGAGGAAGGCAGACAACTCACTCCAGTATTCTTGCCTGGAGAATCCCCATGGGCAGAGGATCCTGGCGAGCTACAGTCCATGGAGTCACAAAGAGGTGGACACGACTGAGCAACTAAGCACAGCACTGTGTGCTTGGTGCCACATATACAGTGAACAAGGAAAACCAACCACTGCCTTTGGAAAGATTCAATCCTAGGATTTTCTGCATACTGGCACTCAGACTCCTCAAAAGATATGCTAACACAGCAAGCTTTTGAGTTTTCTTTCTGGAAGATTCTAAGACACTAGAGGATTTAGCAATAATAAATCTTTTTTAGCTCACACTGGGAGTGTGGTAGAGAGGACAATGGCTTGTATTATTTCATCCAAGCTTTGAACATTTGATCCACCGCTCAGCCTCCTAGGTGTGACTTGTTTCCTTCCTGGGTTTTCGAAAATCCCCTCTTTTTTGTTCTCTACAGAAAACAAAGCCCATGACACTATGCTTAGTCTTGCTAGGCTTCCACATTTCCCATCATAAGTTTCATGAGTTAATACGCTTTCTCTGAAAATTTCGCTGGTAAACCGCTGAGTTTGACTTTGTGAATAACAATGAAGTAGTGTATTAAGACAATAAACTATGCTGTGATTTTGACAGAAGGCAATTCACAATTTTGTCCTAGTTTGTAGAACAAAATTTATACATGGTTTGAATAGAATAGGTGCAACTGACTTCTCATCCTGGAATGACAAAATGTGACAAAATGCGTAAACAAGAGCAAGGGATATCCATCCACCTGGGAGGCAGGTCTTGATTTTAGTGAGCAAAGTACACATATAGAAACACAGCTTCAAGGAAAATACTTTGTCCATTATAGGGCCCTGAAAACTGCTAAGTTAAATGTAGAGGAATGGAGAAAATTGAAAGACAGTTTATCACTTTCCTAAAGTTCTCAAAGGCTTTTAACCACTGTTTTATTATGACTTTAAATCTCAATAATAAAGAACAGAAGAGTTCGTGGTAGAAGTTCATATTGATCTGCAGGATTCATACCACACTAAGAAAAATGAGAAACTCTAAGCGTTTACCAAGGTATCTTATGTCACATAAATTTCCAAGGACAAATCAACAGTTTCTGAAATGCTGACCTACTTACTGTCTGGACCTGGGCTTCCCAGGTGGCAGTGGTAAATAACTCAACTGCCAGTGCGGGCACTGCAGGAGACGGATGTCTGATCCCTCGTCAGGAAGATTCACTGGATGAGGAAATGGCAACCCACTCCAGTATATTTGCCTGGAGAATCCCAAGGACAGAGGAGTCTGGCAGGCTACAGTCCATGGGGTCGCAAAGAGTCGAATGTGATTGAACATGCACGCATATTACTGTGTGGCATTAGGCAAGTTATTTAACCTCTCTGAGCCTCAGTTCCTTGTCTATAGTATGTTCAAAGTGACATACTATTTCTTATTCAGTGTGGGTTTTTTACTTCTAGTAAAGATTAGTTATAGCATGGTACCACATGTCTTAAATAGTCAGTGAATGATAATTACTTTTCTTAAGTAGATTTGGCATAGTTTGTTACATTTATTCATCATTTGTTCTTTAGTACCAGAACCCTAAGCAATGTGTTCAGCTGAATGAATACATTTCTATCGTCCCTTATACATAGGGATGGTCATTTAAATATATGTACAAGTTTGGGGCTTGGGGTATCTGGGAGAGCCCTTTCTGTTCCTCTTCCTCTTACTTAGCAAGCTGGAGTGATGGCTGGAACTCCAGCAGCCATCTTGTGACCTAAAGATGGAACTCATGCACTAATGGCTGGCAGAGCCAAAGCATAGTACAAAACTGGACCTGCAGGATTCTAGGGAACTTCCGTAGCAGTCTTGGATGACTATTATCAATATTCTTTTAAATGGGAGAAAGTAAATCCCTAATTGCTTCATTGGGTCTCTGTTATTAACAACAAACTAATAACTCAGATAAGTAAACCTGAGCTTCCTGATGTTCAAGCTGGTTTTAGAAAAGGCAGAGGAACCAGAGATCAAATTGCCAACATCCACTGGATCATGGAAAAAGCAAGAGAGTTCCAGAAAAACATCTGTTTCTGCTTTATTGACTATGCCAAAGCCTTTGACTGTGTGGAACACAAAAAAACTGTGGAAAATTCTGAAAGAGACGGGAATACCAGACCACCTGGCCTGCCTCTTGAGAAACCTATATGCAGGTCAGGAAGCAACAGTTAGAACTGGACATGGAACAACAGACTGGCTCCAAATAGGAAAAGGAGTACGTCAAGGCTGTATATTGTCACCCTGCTTATTTAACTTATATGCTGAGTACATCATGAGAAACGCTGGACTGGAAGAAACACAAGCTGGAATCAAGATTTCTGGGAGAAATATCAATAACCTCAGATGTGCAGATGACACCACCCTTATGGCAGAAAGTGAAGAGGAACTAAAAAGCCTCTTGATGAAAGTGGACGAGGAGAGTGAAAAAGTTGGCTGAAAGCTCAGCATTCAGAAAATGAAGATCATGGCATCCGGTCCCATCACTTCATGGGAAATAGATGGAGAAACAGTGTAAACAGTGTCAGACTTTATTTGGGAGGGGCTCCAAAATCACTGTAGATGGTGACTGCAGCCATGAAATTAAAAGACGCTTACTCCTTGGAAGAAAAGTTATGACCAACCTAGATGGCATATTCAAAAGCAGAGACATTACTTTTCCAACAAAGGTCCATCTGGTCAAGGCTATGGTTTTTCCTGTGGTCATGTATGGATGTGAGAATTGGGCTGTGTAGAAGGCTGAGCACTGAAGAATCGATGCTTTTGAACTGTGGTGTTAGAGAAGACTATTGAGAGTCTCTTGGACTGCAAGGAGATCCAACCAGTCCATTCTGAAGGAGATCAACCCTGAGATTTCTTTGGAAGGAATGATGCTGAAGCTGAAACTCCTGTACTTTTACTACCTCATGCGAAGAGTTGACTCATTGGGAAAGACTCTGATGCTAGAAGGGATTGGGGGCAGGAGGAGAAGGGGATGACAGAGGATGAGATGGCTGGACGGCATCACGGACTCGATGGACATGAGTCTGAGTGAACTCCAGGAGTTGGTGATGGACAGGGAGGCCTGGCGTGCTGTGATTCATGGGGTCGCAACGCAAAGAGTCGGACACGACTGAGTGACTGAACTGAACTGAAGTAAACCTGAAGAGCTCCTGAATTTCCATTCACTTTCAGGTTGACCTGCCAACCCACACTAGTTATACAACTGTATCTAGTTTATCTCCTTTCCTTCCCTTAGCTCTGTGGTGACAAATTATTTCTTCTCTTCAGTCTAAACTTTGCTTTGTCTTAGGGGAGATAAGCATCCTTCAGCTCTTACCTACAACTCTACTCATTGAATAAGGCACCTTCATCTTCCCATTCTTCCAATGCTCCACGCATAGAATCTGATTCTGTTCTAGATATGCTTAAGTGTACTAAATAGGGAGCTGAGTGGAAATTGGAAAACAGTTCCCAACAGTGGAACTGAAGCCTTGGCCATATGGATTTGTGTGTGTACAGATGTAGTGTTAACAGAAGAAGCTGGTGGTTTCTTTTCATGGCTGTTTTATCCACCACATGCTAGTAGAAAAGTTAGTCTTGCAGTTGAACATGGACTTCACTTGCCACTGCAAACCTGGACTGATAAGAAAGAAAAGATACTAAGATAAAGATTCACAGTCTTACTGAAAAACTATGGGATGAAATCACTCTCTTGACCCTGGGAGCAGAGAATATGGGTTATAAACTTTATTGGCTACTTCAGCCAGGCAGGTATTATTTTTTTTAAAAATCACATGGACACCTGGGTTATTTCTCATTTCCCCATTTTGATAGAGCCGTAAGTTTTAGGGACCTTCCTGGACTCTAACATTGTAATCACAGTAATGAATGACAAGCTGCCAGAGCCTAGGTGTCAGGGAAAGAGAAACAGAAAGCTGGGGACTTTGGTGAATGGAAGGGCACCTGCATCTCTAAAGGTGGCCCTCATTTCTTAGCTCCAGTAGACATTTTCATGCCAGAGCTTTGTACTTTTCAAGAGAAGCAGGAACTCATATGTTTGTGAAACCTCCTAACTTCAAATGTTGGTTCAATTTTTTTTAATCGTGTGTGAGCCAAATAAAACACATCAGGTGGCCCAAATATGCCCAGATGGCAGCTGAGCCCTAGTGAAGAGTCAGCCCTTCAGAAGGGCAGCAGGGGAAGGAAATCAAGAGCTCATTCAGTGAATGGGTTCATTCATGTCACAAGGTATGTTAAGTGGCCACCAGATGTGCCCTGGACCACGCTGAGGACTGGATCTGAATGAAAACCAAGGGAAAAAAGTGGGGAATGATGCAGGATTGTTAAATCCAGCCCCCCCAAATTAAAAATCTTATAATTAAGGAGGGAATTATAAAATCTACTGAAAGTCTCTAATATCCCAGGCAAGGAGGAGAATAAGTACTGAGAGTTAAGAAAGAAGGGAATAGTAAGTGTCTTGGCCAGCTTCCTCAGTGCTACGTGCTGGAGCCAGTCTCCAAAGATTCTTACCTTCCAGCACCCACACCCTCATGTGGTTCCCTCCCATGCTGGATGGAGCTGACCTTCATAACCAACAGGTTGGTGCTGGAGTAATGAGTGTAACTTCCAAGGCTATGTCGGAAAAGGCACGCTGACTTCTATCTTGCTCTCTGTTGGATCACTCACTCAGGGGAAAGCCGGCTGCCGTGATATGAGGCCACTCAAGAGGCACTATTGAGAGGTCCATGTGGCAAGAGCCCGAGGCCTCCTGCCAACAGCTGGTGGGGAAGTGAGTCCTCCTGGCAAAGTCACAGGAGTGAGCCAACCTGAACATAGAGCCTTCCACACCAGTCAGTTCCGTGGACAACTGTCGCCCCAGCTGATGCAAGAGATCCTGGGGTGGAATATCCCAGCTAAGCTGCTCCTGACCCAGAGAAGCTGAGAAATAATAAATGTTTATTGTTTTAATCAGCTCAGCTTTGGGGTCATTCATTACACAGCAATCGATAACTTATACCATAGAGGAAGTTGAAGCATTGAGTATATATCACCAGCGCAAAAAAGAGGAGAGAGAGGGAGAGAGCGCTATGTGTGGGGTTGCCAAACGAGAATAACATAATGGTAAAGAGTGTGGACTTCTGAAATAAATCAGACATGAATTTGAAAGCTAGCACACACACCTCCATCAGTACTATATGGCCTCAGGCAGGCGCTTAACATCTCTTAAACTTCTGTTCCTTCTTTTGTGTGTGTTTGTGTGAGTTCTCAGAATAATACTAACTATTGGCTTTCCAGAAAGTTCATTTGGTTTAAAAATAAGACATTTTTCCTTTTCACCAATAACTTTATTAAACAACATATTCACTAACTGAATAAATCTTTTGGCCAACCCAGTGTTTCATACAGTTGCTATGCAGATTAAAATAATTTCCATGAAATAGGTCACTTGGCACATAAGAAATACTCTATGGGCTTAAGTTATTAGAGATAATATCAATGAAGGCAAAACTCATATACTTTTCAGATTCAGCATTGCCGGTCTTTTCAGGGGAAAAAAGTAATCATTTTGATGCTTTTTAATGTGTGTGTAATTCTGAAATATATCAGAAACTTAAATAACTGTTAAAAATTGAATTATCTTAAGTTCTGTGCTTCCCAAACATTCCAAGGAAGCAAAGCACAGAATACAAAGTAGAAGCTCCATGTGTGTGGAGCGCTAACTATATTCCAGATCCCATGATACAGGCTTTAAGCATCGACTAATTCCGCCAGTGGCAGTAGAGCTTAGTTACTATTCTCACATTGTTGCTATTATAGTTGCTAAATTGTGTCCAACTTTGCAAACCCAGGAACTGTAGACTGCCAAGTTCCCTGTCCATGGAGTTTTCCAGGCAAGAAGACTGAAGTCGGTTTGCCATTTCCTTCTCCAGGGGATCTTCCCAATCCAGGGATCGAACCCACGGCTCCTGCTGCATCTTCTGCATTGCAGGCAGATTCTTTACCGCTGAGCCACCAGGTTGATGTTACAGAACGGTAAACTTAGGTTCAGCAATATCAAGTAATGTGGTTCATGGCAACACGGCTTGCGGCCGAGCTCAAGTTTGAAACACTGTGTGGTTCTCCAATGTCCACATTATCAGCCCTTCACTCTAAGCTCTCTTCTTGAGAAACAGACTTTGAGAAACACTAAATAGAGTCAGGCTACTTTGTGATAAAGTGAAAACACAAATATATGCTGTCTAAAATCTTTACAAATACCAAATGTACGTTCTTCTCATAGTTTCAAATACTCCATGTTAATCCCATGGCTAATCTTAGGGCCAAGTACAGAATGGAAACCTATTTGAAATCCGGTGTGAAAGGAACTAAACCTCTGGAATGTGTGCAAGGCGAGGGGAACTTCCTTTCCATGAAGAAGCAGCTTTCAGACATAAAGTAGCTGAAGTGTAGGGAGGTGACATGACCACATAGGCTTAATACACTTAAATATAATTCAGTAGAGAGACACCATTCAGACATCACAAATCTGTCAGTATCTCCCTAGTTTGCCCATAAAAATTATTTATTGGCTAAAACTAGCAGAGAAAAATCTCAGACTGTCAGGTACAAAATGTTTTTACAGGCAATCCTAATTATATGTAATGTTGGGGAATTTACAGAACAGAGAGTTTTATGAATCACAGTTAGAAGAGTTTTTTCTAAATAAATGTTTATCACTTAAAACTAGTCTCCATAGGGCACTTAATGTGTTTGAGATGCATATTTTAGTAGGCTAACACTACCCTTTGCTGGAATATTTTATTGGCATGTGCTTCAATTCTTTAATGATTATTGCCAAAGAAGTTTATGTTTTTAATTCTTCTAAATAAGTTATCTGTCTTTGTCAGTCTCTGTTTTAAATATGGTGAGTTATTTTAACATGCATAGGTTCATATTAAAAAAAATTTTGAACTAGTGGCTATATCTTTTTTTTATACTCATTTATATAGCAACAAAGCAATTTCAAAAGGTACCTGCATGTACTTACAGGCTTTAAAAGAAAAAAACACTTCTATCTATAGTTCTTTCTCCCCAGTGAATAACATTAAATATAATATTTAGTTCTGGGATAGAGGAAAACTGGTGAAATCTGAACACAATCTGAAGTTTAGTTAATAGTAGTGTGCTAATGTTAATTTCCTAGTTTTTGCAGCTGTATCACAGGTCAGATGATAATGTTAGAAGAACTCTCTTTACTGCCTTTGCAGCTTTTCTGTAAATCTAACCTTATCTCAAAGTAGAAAGTGTATTTTAAAAACTGATGAATGTCACCCATATTAAACCACATGAGTTTAATGACGCTGCTACTTGTGTGCAGACTAGGACTCAGGTGACACTGAGGCCTAATGGTCCATTCACGCCATCTCTGTTGCCTGTGTTTCCATACCAAGACCAGGCAGGTGTCTAACCAGGAAAACAAAGCCAATTATCAGAGCAGTAAATCACTCTGTGATTGACACTCCTAAGACATGAAGGTTGGTTTGTTTAACCAAATTCTTTTGTCCTGATCAGCTTCATCGGTAGAGAGCTGGCTCCCTATGGATGCCACCTTCTTACACAAGGTACCCTTCAAAAGAAGCACACAAACAAAATCAACCTCAAAATGTCACCTCCTCCTCTGTATATGGAAAACCACGTGGTATTTATTTGCTTGTTATCTGTCTCCCCATCTAGGTCATATGTCTTTCTGAAGCAGGAACTAATGAATCCCAGCACCTTGCCGGATGCAGAGGAGGCTCAAACATCACTCGATGATGAGTGAGTTCACAAATTAATTAGCTGGCGTGTAGCTGAGAGCAATCATGGAGGATGTAAAAAAAAAGATTGAATACCTATTTATATGCAGTGAGAACAGTGCTCTTGTGCCCACCTGTATATATCCCATAAGAATCAGGGAGCAGATTTTCCAGTGGCCTGAGTGGTGAATCTGAATTCAGATCTGAATGGGCCCACAGAGTACCATGAGTATGAGGAATAATTCTTTGCTTAGGAAAGCAAAACAGGTAAACAAATTTCACATCAATCCCCAACGCAATGAGGGCAAGGAGCATGACTGACCCATTAAAACACAACCCCACTTTGTGGGAAGGCTCAAATTCACTCATTCATGGAGCAGATATTTTTGAGACCCAGAGATTCAGTAGTCAGTGAATAAGACAGCCGGGAGCCATGCCCTCGCACAGAGTGAGCAAGGGAAAGAAGTAAACAAGATGTTTCCAGATCGGATGCCTCTCCAGGATGCTTAAAGCTACAAGTCCTGGGCAAGCTTAATCAGCTAAAGAAACCTGGGCATCAATCAGCAGGGCTAATTGTGAAGATTAAGGTAAATTAAGTGGAAACTCTTTATTAATCTAAAACACTTGATAGAATATAGGTGCACGATTTAGTCATTCATGACATTCATTCTACATCCATTTATTGCACTTTCACTGAGCACCTAGGTTGTGCCAGACCCTGTCAGAGAGACCCGAAAATAAAGAGAATGACACCTGAGTGGGCTGTCCACAGACCACAAAAGGTCAGCAGAGGTTTCCAAGAAGGACCAGAAAGTAAATAGATGGAAGCTTCATGGGCAATTTAGCATCTTTGTTGCAAACACATTGTCATTTGCTTGCTTGCTTGTTTTGCAACCCTTTAGAGATGTGAAATTTATGCTTCTTAAGAAGGTGGCCTTATAGAAACAGTCCATGGGTCAGATTTGGCTCAGGTGACATAAATTGCCAACCCTGATCTAGAAGACTGACAAAATAACAACTACAGCATAAGGGATGCTGAAATTGAGGGCTGTACTATTGCTGTTGGCTGCTTTCTGATGTAATTCTCACAGAAAAAGCCTGTAAATTAGCATCCAGAACCTCATACCACTTTTAAAAGGAAAACATGAAGGCAGGTGTAAGTATGGTAGCTACGTCCTCTTTCTTCTTCTTCCTTGCTTTGGTAACCCAGATTGTTCAAAGCAGCAGTGTTTCCAGCTAAATACTTGTTTTCTAGGATAAAAACAAATCCTTGTTTTCTGTTATGCTGTCTAAAATCTTTACAAATACCAAATGTACGTTCTTCTCATAGTTTCAAATACTCCATGTTAATCCCATGGCTAATCTTAGGGCCAAGTACAGAATGGAAACCTATTTGAAATCCGGTGTGAAAGGAACTAAACCTCTGGAATGTGTGCAAGGCGAGGGGAACTTCCTTTCCATGAAGAAGCAGCTTTCAGACATAAAGTAGCTGAAGTGTAGGGAGGTGACATGACCACATAGGCTTAATACACTTAAATATAATTCAGTAGAGAGACACCATTCAGACATCACAAATCTGTCAGTATCTCCCTAGTTTGCCCATAAAAATTATTTATTGGCTAAAACTAGCAGAGAAAAATCTCAGACTGTCAGGTACAAAATGTTTTTATAGGCAATCCTAATTATATGTAATGTTGGGGAATTTACAGAACAGAGAGTTTTATGAATCACAGTTAGAAGAGTTTTTTCTAAATAAATGTTTATCACTTAAAACTAGTCTCCATAGGGCACTTAATGTGTTTGAGATGCATATTTTAGTAGGCTAACACTACCCTTTGCTGGAATATTTTATTGGCATGTGCTTCAATTCTTTAATGATTATTGCCAAAGAAGTTTATGTTTTTAATTCTTCTAAATAAGTTATCTGTCTTTGTCAGTCTCTGTTTTAAATATGGTGAGTTATTTTAACATGCATAGGTTCATATTAAAAAAAATTTTGAACTAGTGGCTATATCTTTTTTTTATACTCATTTATATAGCAACAAAGCAATTTCAAAAGGTACCTGCATGTACTTACAGGCTTTAAAAGAAAAAAACACTTCTATCTATAGTTCTTTCTCCCCAGTGAATAACATTAAATATAATATTTAGTTCTGGGATAGAGGAAAACTGGTGAAATCTGAACACAATCTGAAGTTTAGTTAATAGTAGTGTGCTAATGTTAATTTCCTAGTTTTTGCAGCTGTATCACAGGTCAGATGATAATGTTAGAAGAACTCTCTTTACTGCCTTTGCAGCTTTTCTGTAAATCTAACCTTATCTCAAAGTAGAAAGTGTATTTTAAAAACTGATGAATGTCACCCATATTAAACCACATGAGTTTAATGACGCTGCTACTTGTGTGCAGACTAGGACTCAGGTGACACTGAGGCCTAATGGTCCATTCACGCCATCTCTGTTGCCTGTGTTTCCATACCAAGACCAGGCAGGTGTCTAACCAGGAAAACAAAGCCAATTATCAGAGCAGTAAATCACTCTGTGATTGACACTCCTAAGACATGAAGGTTGGTTTGTTTAACCAAATTCTTTTGTCCTGATCAGCTTCATCGGTAGAGAGCTGGCTCCCTATGGATGCCACCTTCTTACACAAGGTACCCTTCAAAAGAAGCACACAAACAAAATCAACCTCAAAATGTCACCTCCTCCTCTGTATATGGAAAACCACGTGGTATTTATTTGCTTGTTATCTGTCTCCCCATCTAGGTCATATGTCTTTCTGAAGCAGGAACTAATGAATCCCAGCACCTTGCCGGATGCAGAGGAGGCTCAAACATCACTCGATGATGAGTGAGTTCACAAATTAATTAGCTGGCGTGTAGCTGAGAGCAATCATGGAGGATGTAAAAAAAAAGATTGAATACTATTTATATGCAGTGAGAACAGTGCTCTTGTGCCCACCTGTATATATCCCATAAGAATCAGGGAGCAGATTTTCCAGTGGCCTGAGTGGTGAATCTGAATTCAGATCTGAATGGGCCCACAGAGTACCATGAGTATGAGGAATAATTCTTTGCTTAGGAAAGCAAAACAGGTAAACAAATTTCACATCAATCCCCAACGCAATGAGGGCAAGGAGCATGACTGACCCATTAAAACACAACCCCACTTTGTGGGAAGGCTCAAATTCACTCATTCATGGAGCAGATATTTTTGAGACCCAGAGATTCAGTAGTCAGTGAATAAGACAGCCGGGAGCCATGCCCTCGCACAGAGTGAGCAAGGGAAAGAAGTAAACAAGATGTTTCCAGATCGGATGCCTCTCCAGGATGCTTAAAGCTACAAGTCCTGGGCAAGCTTAATCAGCTAAAGAAACCTGGGCATCAATCAGCAGGGCTAATTGTGAAGATTAAGGTAAATTAAGTGGAAACTCTTTATTAATCTAAAACACTTGATAGAATATAGGTGCACGATTTAGTCATTCATGACATTCATTCTACATCCATTTATTGCACTTTCACTGAGCACCTAGGTTGTGCCAGACCCTGTCAGAGAGACCCGAAAATAAAGAGAATGACACCTGAGTGGGCTGTCCACAGACCACAAAAGGTCAGCAGAGGTTTCCAAGAAGGACCAGAAAGTAAATAGATGGAAGCTTCATGGGCAATTTAGCATCTTTGTTGCAAACACATTGTCATTTGCTTGCTTGCTTGTTTTGCAACCCTTTAGAGATGTGAAATTTATGCTTCTTAAGAAGGTGGCCTTATAGAAACAGTCCATGGGTCAGATTTGGCTCAGGTGACATAAATTGCCAACCCTGATCTAGAAGACTGACAAAATAACAACTACAGCATAAGGGATGCTGAAATTGAGGGCTGTACTATTGCTGTTGGCTGCTTTCTGATGTAATTCTCACAGAAAAAGCCTGTAAATTAGCATCCAGAACTCATACCACTTTTAAAAGGAAAACATGAAGGCAGGTGTAAGTATGGTAGCTACGTCCTCTTTCTTCTTCTTCCTTGCTTTGGTAACCCAGATTGTTCAAAGCAGCAGTGTTTCCAGCTAAATACTTGTTTTCTAGGATAAAAACAAATCCTTGTTTTCTGTTCTTGTTGCAAGGAGTCGCCTTTGGCGCAGTTCTGTCCTATAGGCTGTCATCACATTTCTGCTAGAGTGTCTGGGTAAATGTTTACTTTCCTGGTGAGAGAGGAGAAATATGTCTGTTACGCTCCATCGCACATTTTTCTTGCTTGCATTCAGACTTGGTGTTTGGGGCCTCAGCAACCATATTGTGACTGTGAGGCAAACAGAATGAAAAAGGGCCAAGGGACCCACTGGGAAGGTAGCTCTTAGATCACTGGGGCTCTGAGCCACTGTGGTAGTACTCTTCCTTCATAAACCTTGACTTATTTTATAGGCCACTTGAAGTTGGGTTTTCTCTTAAAGTGAAGTCGCCCAGTCATGTCTGACTCTTTGCAACCCCATAGACTGTAGTCTATCAGGCTCCTCAGTCTGTGGCATTTTCCAGGCCAGAGTACTGGAGTGGGTTGCTATTCCCTTCTCCATGGGATCTTCCCAACCCAGGGATCAAACCCGGGTCTCCCGCATTGCAGGCAAACGTTTTGCCATCTGAGCCACCAGGGAAGCTCTGGTTTTCTCTTACTAGTTGCCACAATCATTTCTAGTAAAATAAGGTTTCAGTTCAGTTCAGTCGCTTAGTCGTGTCCGACTCTCTGCGACCCCATGAATCACAGCACACCAGGCCTCCGTGTCCATCACCATCTCCCGGAGTTCACTCAGACTCACGTCCATCAAGTCTGTGATGCCATCCAGCCATCTCATCCTTGGTCGTCCCCTTCTCCTCCTGCCCCCAGACCCTCCCAGCATCAGAGTCTTTTCCAATGAGTCAACTCTTCGCATGAGGTGGCCAACGTACTGGAGTTTAGCTTTAGCATCATTCCTTCCAAAGAAATCCCAGAGTTGATCTCCTTCACAATGGACTGGTTTGATCTCCTTGCAGTCCAAGGGACTCTCAAGAGTCTTCTCCAATACCACACTTCAAAAGCATCAGTTTTTCAGCTCTCAGACTTCTTCACAGTCCAGCTCTCACATCCACACATGACCACTGGAAAAACCATAGCCTTGACTAGAAGGACTTTGGTCGGCAAAGTAATATCTCTGCTTTTGAATATGCTATCTAGGTTGGTCATAACTTTTCTTCAAGGAGTAAGTGTCTTTAAATTTCATGGCTGCAATCACCATCTGCAGTGATTTTGGAGCCTAAAAAAAAAAAAGTCTGACACTGTTTCCCCATCTATTTGCCATAAAGTGATGGGACCGGATGCCATGATCTTCATTTTCTGAATGCTGAGCTTTCAGCCAACTTTTTCACTCTCCTCGTTCACTTTCATCAAGAGGCTTTTTAGTTCCTCTTCACTTTCTGCCATAAGGGTGGTGTCATCTGCATATCTGAGGTCACTGATATTTCTCCTGGCAATCTTGAGTCCAGCTTGTGTTTCTTCCAGTCAGTTTAGTGTACCCCAGAGGGTTTGTGACAGCACTTGAGTGAGATGAGAGGTACTGGGCTCCTTTGTCATTGTCACCATCATCATCACTTCAACTAATATTTTTTGAACATTTACAAGCCTTACCTTTTTGCCTCCTTGTCTAATTTCATATTTATAAAATCATTATCTAGCTTATTGCCTAATAATTATTTAGCACTCAAAGCTACTGTCTAAAAATCTATCGATTATCTAATATCACAACTGAGGCTGAAGCTGTTAGTATCATCACTTTCAGGTAAGGAAATGAGTCTTACAGATTAATTTGTCCAAGATCTCATGGCTAATCAGTGGCCAAGCCAAGATTTGGACCAGAGAGTGTGACGCCTCAAGCCTTGCCCTTTTCCCCTGCCCCCCATTTCCTCACCTCCACCGCAGGTCAGTCCACACTCATAACCTGTGTTCAGGTCCAGTGCCAGAGTCTGCTGTCTCAATGTAGCTCTGGTCACAGTGTCCAAGTTCTCATATACACCCCAGGAACAAGCTTCAGTCTTTGCTGTTGGCAAAGCTGAACAAGCCTATCACATAATTTCCTTCTCCCCAGCATTAGGAATTACTGTCACTGGGAACACACAATTTCCCAGAATTTGACAGTTGAACTAGTTTGGCATTTGAAAATTACCATTATTAGTTTTAACATGTGAGCAATTTCTCTTCCATTCTCACGGTCTGCAGAGTTTGTTCTTAATCTTTTAACTAATGATGGGATGACATATTTCATTTGTTTTCAGACTTCCTCCTACACTCTCTGAATAGTCAGACACTTGAATTTTTTTTTTAATTGTTACTGAAAAAAAGAGCCATCAGTTTAATCTTCCTGCATCCCTATCCTCTTTATATTGGTACTATATGGTTGGTTGTAAAGACAAAAGAGAAAAAAAGAAAGTTATTAATATTCATTTTTTCTCATATGTTAAAAAAATCATTATTCTAAAGAATCTGGCAGATAGGTTAGGCTGAGTATGAATCTTCTGTTTAACTCTTAGCTGATTATTATCCTTGTAATATAGAGACAAAAAGGGAATATTAATTAACACAACATTGCACAAGGCTAGCACACAAAGATGTAATATAAATATTACTAATAATCATCATCATCATCACAGCAAAGTTCTATGTTAAGTGGCAGCTAATACTCTAAACACTTGACACACACTAACTCTTCTTTATTGGGTAGACATGCACATAATATGAAACCCATCATCTTAACCACTTTTAAGTGTACAGTCCCGTAGCACTGAGTATATTCACATTGTTGTACAATCGTCACCACCATCGATCTTCAGAACTTTTTCATCTTCCCAAACTGAAACCCTGTACCCATTAAACAGGCTTGCCTGGTAGCTCAGATGGTTAAGAATTCACCTGCAATGCAGGAGACCCCAATTTGATTCCTGGGTTGGGAAGATCCCCTGGCAAAGGGATAGGTTACCCACTCCAGTATTCTTGGGCTTCCCTGGTGGCTCAGCTGGTAAAGAATCTGCCTGCCATGCAGGAGACCTGGGTTCAATCCCTGGGTTGGGAAGATCCTCTGTAGAAGGGAAAGGCTGTCCACTCCAGTATTCTGGCCTGGAGAATTTCATTAACTGTATAGTCCATGGGGTCACAAAGAGTTGAACACGAATAAGCAATTTTCACTTACACTCATTAAAGACTAACTCCCCATCCTCCCTCCCCCTCATCCCTTGGCTACTACCATTCTACTTTCTCTCTCCACAAAGCTGGCTACTCTAGGAACTTTGTATAAGAGAAATCATACCATATCTGTCCTTTGTGACTGGCTTATTTCACATAACATAATATCCTCAAGGTTCATCCATGTTGTACCATTTGCAAAAATTCACTCACTTTTAAGGCCAAGTTGGAAAAGACTCTGATGCTGGGAAGGGTTGGGGGCAGGAGAAGAAGGGGATGACAGAGGATGAGATGGCTGGATGGCATCACTGACTCGATGAACGTGAGTCTGGGTGAACTCCGGGAGATGGTGATGGACAGGGAGGCCTGGCGTGCTGCAATTCATGGGGTCGCAAAGAATTGGACAGGACTGAGCGACTCAACTGAACTGAACTGAACATTACTTTGCATGTATCCATATACACACATGCATTTTGATTATCCATTCATCTATCGATGGACGCTCGGCTTGCTTTCACTTTTTGGCTCTTGTGCATAGTGCCACTAGTGAACATGGGTGTACAAAGATCTTTTCAAGGCCAGGATTTCAGTTCCTTTGAGTATATACTGAGAGGAGGACTGCTGAGTCCTGCAGTAAATCTGTAGGTAATAGTTTGAAGAACTGCACTCCTGTTTTCCATGGAAGCTGCAAGGAACCATTTTGCATTCCCACCATCAGGGCCCAAGAGTTCCAGTTTCTTCACATCCTCATCAGTGCTTATTTTCTGTTTGTTTGTTTTTAATTCAGTTCAGTTCAGTCACTCAGTCGTGTCCAACTCTTTGCGACACCATGGACTGCAGCACACCAGGCTTCCCTGTCCATCACCAACTCCTGGAGCTTGCTTAAACTCAAATGCATCAAGTCAGTGATGCCATCCAACCCTCTCATCCTCTGTCGTCCCCTTCTCCCCCTGCCTTCAATCTTTCCCAGCATCAGGATCTTTTCCAATGAGTCAGTTCTTTTCATCCAGTGGCCAAAGTATTGGAGTGTCAGCCTCAGCATCAGACCTTCCAATGAATATTTAGTACTGATTTTCTTTAGAATTGACTAAAGTTGTGGTTTGGTTTTGTTTTTTCTTTTTAATAAAAGTAGCCATCTAAATTGGAGAAGGTGATGGCACTCCACTCCAGTACTCTTGCCTGGAGAATCCCAGGGACGGGGGAGCCTGGTGGGCTGCTGTATATGGGATTGCACAGAGTTGGACACGACTGAAGTGACTTAGCAGCAGCAGCAGCCATCTAAATGGGTGTGTGGTATGTGCAGGGCTGTATTTATCTCCATTTTGTAAATGAAGAAAACTGAGGCAGAGAGAGAAAAAATAACCTGTCCAAAGTTACATACTTATTATGTAACAGTAGAATTGGAATTCACACCCAAATGGTGCAATTCCAGAATCCCCACTGCCAGACCTTTTAAGGCTGAGAGCAACCACCCTTTAATAAACATCTATTATGTGTCAGGCACTGCAGCAAGCAGTTTTCATGAATCGTTTCATCTAATAAGGATGAAACTGGTTTTTTTTTTCCCTTTTCTAACAAGGAATACAGAAAGTTTAGTACATTATCCGAAGTTACTTAGGTAGTAAATAATAGAGCTGGGATTTGAATCAAAGTCCCTGAACCCAAGTCATGAGCAGTTAATCTTTATCCCATATTTAGTTTTAGACAAATGATCATTCCTTTCGGTTTTTTCTTTTCTTTGTGCCCTCAGCAGAGAACTTCCCCCTCCCTATAGGTAATCAAAGTCCTTCAAATTGGATTTCTTAGTGATAGGGATCTTTCCCCTGTTCAGGGAGGCTTATGCTGGCATTTGAGTGCAATTCCTCAAGGCTTTCCGATGAGCTAAGTGCGTTGAAACATGCACATCTAACGTAACATTCCTTCCCAGGTAGAGTAAGTTGGCAGGATTCATTCAACCTTTCATAGAAGGGCTCTGACTCTCAAAAAAGCCTCTCATTTACCACATATCCCTTCCCAGTTACCTTGTCATCTTCCACTGGGCAACGCTAAAGTTTCCATTGCTGACTCTTTCCTCACCCTCTCATCATGTCTTCAAAATAGGTGAGCCAGTTTTACTTCCTTCACTCTTTGGTGTGCCCCAAAGACTAATATCTTGCTGTCCTTCAGGAATTCAGCTAAATCTCGCTAAGTGTCAGTGACTTACATTTGCCAAACATCAGCCCCAAAGAAGTAGGAAATGCCATTCAGAATAATGGGGTGTATGCATGGTTGAGTGGTTATGAGCACAGGCTTTAGCATTTACTCAGCCTAAGTTCGAATCTACTCAGCCACTTAAATAAATGTTTTACTTTGGATGAGCTGTTTTAAACTCACCAGAAATCAGTTTCTGCATCTGGAAAGCATGGGTTAAGAAGCTTCAGTGTTATAGGGTTTTAAAAGAACACATGAAATCATATTCATGTGAACATTAGTGTAGTATTTGGCCTGCTATAAGCTCGCTACAAATACTAGTTGTTTTATTGAATCTCACCAATGAAAGAATAGCATTCCAAGGGTGGAGCTTAATGCTTCTTGCCATTCCCAGCATGGAACTTTACACATAGGAGATGATTGAGAAGTCTTTTTGGATAATCATTGCTCTTTCTTTGGATGGGATAGCCATGACCTTTTCAACACTTTATCTTCAAAATCACAAGTTTCAAGATGAAGGAACAGGAAGGAGGAGGGGAAGGAGGGCAGAGAGGCTAAGGGAAGCAGGCATGGGAGATAGACACACAGAGGAATTTCAGAAGTCATCCTCCTGTGAGATCCAATCTTGAACAGTGCTCACACTTCATGCCAAAATAAGTTGGCTGGCATCTCTGTGTGAAGAGATGGATTGTTGAGCAAGGCTCTGCATGTCTAAATGGTTTCAGCATCTTGCCCACCTGAGATGTTGTCCTAACTCCTCACCAGTGATTATTCTGCTTTTTCACACCCACACTTGAGGAAATTTCTCCTCTCTAGCACATCCTAGGCCAAATGATCTCCATTTGTATCTCTGAATGCAGTCAGACCTGGAAACATTTGGCTTATAATTGGAATGTTGTAGGATTGTACTAGAAAGCCTGCCCAAAACTTACATCACAGCTGGAATTTGAACCCTTATTTCTTTGTTTATCTAGAACTGAGCTGCCCAGTGTAGTAGCTATGATACACAGGAAACTGTTTAACTTTAAATTAATTAGAATTTAATAAAATTTAAAATTCACTCTCATTAGCCCTATTGTCTGTGCTCAACAACCTTATGTGACCAGTGACTGTTTTATGAAAGTGAAAGTGTTAGTCATGTCTGACTCTCTGCGACCCCATGGATTGTAACCTGTCAGACTTCTTAGTCCATTGGATTCTCCAGGCAAGAATACTGGAATGCATTGCCTTGCCCTCCTCCAGGGGATCTTCCTGATTCAGGGATCAATCCTGGGTCTCCTGCACTGCAGGCAGAGTCTTTACCACTGAGCCACCAGGGACAATATCACAGAAAGTTCTCTTGGACAGTATTGCTCTACAGCACAGCCTCAGACATCATGGAGTAAATGATTCACGTGAAAAACAGTTTTCAGATGATTCATAGGAGAGCTGCTATTCTCAGGCATACTCGGGTGATTTTAAAACATGTCATAGACCTTTTGACCATCAAAATGTGGAACCTCATTCTCCTTGTCTTGGGTATGAGCTATTAGTGACTCTCTTCTTTGAACAGAATGAGATGGAAGTGAAACTGGGATTTCTGAGGTTGCGTTAGAAAAGGTGATAGAACTTCTTGTTTTTTTCTCTCTTGCAATGATCGGCTCTGGAATCCAAGATGTGCGGGAGCCCAGGCCTCATGAAAAGGCCACATGAAGGTGTTCTGGCTGCCAGCTCTCACCACAGCCCCTGAGCATTAAACTCAAGTCAGGAGTTTCCTGAAGACTCCAGGCTTTGAGTCACCCCGATCACTAGGTGGAGCAGAGAAAAGATGTTCCTATCATACCCTGCCTACATTGCAGATTTGGGAGCCAAATGCATTTGTTGTTCTAAGCCACTTTATTTGGGGTGGTTCCTGGTAGATAAACAGATTGTTGGAACATACACATTCTCAAAAAAACAACAGGTTTGTAATGAAGTATCTTTAGTGAATTATCTTTAATGACATTCAGGCTGTGACGAAAAACTGTCAGAGAAAGAACAAAGATCTTTCTCTTCACTACCTAATTGAAACATCGGTGGTAAGAACATAAGGCAGATTATAATGTAGGGAGATTATAATGTGCTTTTAGAAATGGCAATACCCCCACCATCCAGTTGCCCAAACACCACTTTCCCCCAGCCCCTCTCTCAATGGTTAAATAATGAGAGAGCTCTTTTTGTACTGACTTCTCTCCATGTCAGAAGTTCTGATTCACTGGCAGCTCAACACTTTTAGATAGAGGGTATAGTCTTGTGGGAAGAGGCTGTATCTGGGTACTGTATCTGCCTAGAACCCTTGATGCTTTTAATAATGTAGTCGTTTAATCACTAAAGTCATGTCCAACACTTTGCAACACCATGAACTGCAGCATGCCAGGCTTTCCTGTAATAGTATTGTATATGATAGTTAAAATGGCAAAGATCCCTAAAATTATTGTATTCTTAATTCACATCAAACTAGAAAGTGGTCATTGTCCCTATAAAATTATTTTTCCTTATCTGCTTTAGTTTCAGTGAGAGTTAGATTTCCCCAAAGGCAGCCCCTAAGAGAAAGACTTCTGTGCAGGCAGCTTATTTGGGAGTGTCAGATGGACAGACAAATACAAGGAATGATTGAGACCCAATACACAGATGTGATTTTAAGTTGACATGTGCTTGGGGAGACTGAAGGCTTAATGCCATAGGACTTTCAGAGGAGTTAGATGAACTGCTTCTCAGGTCCATCTACCCCAGAGAAATGGAGGAATGTTTACCGCTGGCTCCTATTTTTTGTGGATCAGTCGTTGCTCCACAGGCTGTGTCTGAGTGAGTGCCAAGTGGATTCCTAGGGGCATCCTGCACTGTATACCATCAGAGGGACCCCAGGGCAGGAAGCGGGAGACATGCAGGGCAGTGGAAGCTTGCGGTAAAGCATCGTCAGTTTCACCTGCATGAAGCTGGCTGAAGGATGCGCGGAACCAGTTATCTCAGATCAGCTAGAATAAGAGGTGACAATAAGAACAAATAAGAAGTGCTGAGGTGGTACCCAAGGGGTGTCTGATATGGTCTGCCCTTTAATCCACTTGCCTGTGCTTTTGCTCTCTTCATCCAAACAGTTACATAGTATGTTTCGTGTGGCAGCCACCGCATCCTATGCAAAGACTTCATGCAAGGGCATTCGTGAACAGACTATGTGACTGCAGGCAGCCCTGAGACTGTAACGGATATTCAGCAGGTCTCCCTAGCACCAGCTCTACCTCTGTGGTCTTCCTCTCAAAAACCTAAAACTCCAATAATCAAAGAAAGAGTACCAAGCAAATCCCAACTGAGGGACATTGTACCGAATACTTAACCAGTACTCCTCAAAACTAGGGCTTCCTAGGTGGGGCTCGGTGGTAAAGAATCTACCTGCCACTGCAGGAGACACAGGAGATGTGGGTTCCATCCCTGGGTCAGAAAGATCCCCTGGAGAAGAAAATGGCAGCCTCCTCTAGAGTTCTTGCCTGGGAAATCCACGGACAGAGGAGCCGGGTGGGCTGCAGTCCCCGGGGTCACTAAGAGTTGGACACGACTGAGTTAGTGAGCACACACTCACTCCTCAGAAGTGTCAAGCTCGTGAAAAAGAAAGACAGAAACACTGACGCAGTGCAGAGGAGGCTAAGGGGACCGGATGATTGAACGTAATCTGTTGTCCCAAAAGGGAAAAGAGAACATCGGGTTTAAACAAAAAAGCAAGCTAAAGAAATCTGAATAGAGGATGGACTTCATAATGCGGCAATATCAGTTCATCAAATGTGCCAAATATACCATATTTCTGTGAGAGGTAATAGGAGAAACTGAGTGGGAGGTATGAGAATTCTCTGTACTGTATTCATGGTTTGTTTTTGTTTTTATAAATCTAAAGGCTATGCTTAGGCAACGAATCTTGCTCAAAAAGTCCATTTGGTAACAAAGAACATCACAGGTGACACGTTAGGTAGAAGCAGCACAGAAGAGGGGGAGGGGAGGGCGAAGCATGGCCCTGAAGACCCTGCTCTGCTGCGACTTCTTTTACTTCCTTGGCTGTAGGACTTCTTAGCGTCTCAACTTTCCTCGTTTCTTATAATAATTGTGATTGACATGTTAGTAAAATTTATATGATTGGGAGCCCCATCGTGTGTATCATTGTATCCCTAGTGCCAAGAACGATAGAAGCACATTATGTATATGCAGTAATTGTTTGTGGAGTTGAAAGAATGATGGGAGGAAGGAAGGGAGAAAGGCAGGGAGGGAGGGAGGGAGCAAAGAAGAAAGGTAGAGAGGGAGGGAGGAAGAAAGGGTAGCGACTCGGTCAGCCTCAGCATCCGGTGCTTTCCACCTTTGGCTTTGAGTAATACACTCAGTAGTGCATGATGTGTGTTCTTTTGCATGTGACAGCTGGGGCCCTATGCTTTGGAGAAGCTCTGTTTCTTGCCCATACGCAACCAAAAAATGACCCAGGCAAGATTTAAACCGAGCTGTCTGACCCTAGACCACATACACTGACCCTGTACTCCCCTGGGTGCTTAAATTCCTAATGGAACAAGAGTTTGGAAGGAATTTGCACTTCCCCACACCTCCCATGCTGCATCGCCTCTGTGCCCTAATGGGGTCACACTGGATTATTTCTAAAGTCCCTTGTGTGATGCCAATTACAGCACTCAATAGAAGGGACTCTTCTCCAAGACTCTCCCTGGCCCAGTTCTGTTTCTCTTTGCTCACCACCCCAACTATTTATCTCCATCTGAACTTCGCTTGGATAAAAGCACCCCATCCATAATTTTTCCTTTCTCCGGATCCTGCACAGGAGACAGAGACAGAGATAAACACATGACCTCCACATCCATTTTTATGACAACAATATCTTGTCCTGACACACACAGGCCTGGGACTACTCAGCAGGTTCCACTGAAAAGAATAATAGGGTGGGGGGCAGGGGTGGAAGGCAACAGAAGAGACTTTTCCCTTTAAACACCAGGAGGATAAAAGGCAGCTCAACCCAGATAGCATCAGACACCACAGGACAGCCCAAGTAAGGTCTCTGTGTTGAAGTTCCTGGTCTGTGTTGTTGTTGTTTTACCCCTAAGTTCAGACCTAATTGTAAGATAATGATTTAGAGTCAGATAAAACCCAGGGAGAATGTCAGATTGTGGAGGAGAAAGCTTTTATTCAAATTAAACTTCTTTGATGGTAGAAAAAATAGGGCAGATGTCAATGGCTATTTTACAGCAATCATCTAATTGCTAAATTCCTCCTTAGGCACAGCACAGTTTTCTTTCTTTGAAAAAGAAAAGAGCAAAGATGACTTCTTTTCAGTAAAGATTCCAAGCCAGTCATCTCGTGGGCTTTTTTGAAACCAGCTGACATTTTAGTGAAAAAAAAAAAATTAGGCTTCCTATATATGACTCAAGATAAAAGCTTGCATCCTGCCCTGTGTTGTCTGTGAAACAACTGAAAAAATTGTTAATGCTTGTTACAGTTTTTAGAACGATTGTGAGCTCCACACATTTCTGCTTGAGTAATAAAACTGGGGGAGATGTTTGCAAGTCATAATGTTCCATAAATGGTTCCAAATTTATGGTTGCGCTATAAACTATATTAGGCGATCCAAAAACGCGTTTGTTGCTTTCACCGGTGCTTTCAGAGTCTATAAATTAGAGAGTTAAGCCTGTAAACAACAAGTGAGCAGTCATGAAATCACCCCGGGACAAGGTGCACACACTGACTGCTCAAAACATTCTGTGTCTCTGGGCTCCCAGGCATTACTAAATAAATCATCCGTGGACTGGAGTCAAGGTGCCCCTCCTCAAGAGGCACCAGCAGACAAATTGACTCTGATGTCACATTCCTACAACTAGAACGAGGATGACTAAGGTGATCCATATGGTGGAGAAGGTCTGTCATGTCAAAAAGGCATCTTCCTCAAGGGAAACTTTTTTTTCTTCCTGAATGCTTCTTTTCACAAGGCCCAAAGCAGCCTGGCAGAAATCACTGTAGAATAATAATAATAGATATTAAGATGATTATCATCATTTATTTCTTACAGACGCTATGCTAGGCACAATAGATGAATGATTCATGCTGTTCTCAGCCCTGTGAGGATTATATGGGGAAACTGAGTCTCAGAGAGCCTGACTACTAGGATTGCTTGGTCCCAGATAAACGTCTTAGTCCTTCTACGTCCAAAACCCAAGTAGTCAGCCACTCAGAAAGGTGTTGTTTCTAGACAAAACACATCCTTTTGAGCCTAAGCAGATAGTGAAATGTCTTGAATCAGCCTTGTTTGTGTTTTATCACTCACTATGGGTCCAGGTTAGCACAGTAAGCCAGTGATGGCAGTGATGAAGCAGAGGAAGCATTGTCACCTGTACTGCGTGATTACCATGTCCAGAGTGCTGTGCTAGGTGTGATGTGTGCAGAATTCATTATGTCCTTATGAAAGCCCTCAGAAGGAGAATCCACTAGCCCCGTTGTACAGATGAAAATACTGAGGCTCAGAGAGGCAGAGAAATGCTTCCTGAGTCACATGACTAATAAGTGGACCAACTATGACTTAACACCATATCAGACTGTGAGCTGTGTCCTCGTTCTATATCACCAGGCTTTCAGCACCCTCTTTGCGGAAATGATAGGATGTGAAGCTTAAACAGGTGTGCTGCTAAGTCACATCAGTCGTATCCGACACTGTGCGACCCCAT
Organism: Madoqua kirkii; assembly: GCA_006408675.1. Taxonomy (NCBI): domain Eukaryota; kingdom Metazoa; phylum Chordata; class Mammalia; order Artiodactyla; family Bovidae; genus Madoqua; species Madoqua kirkii. The sequence continues at coordinate 30,411 of SJYC01054336.1, forward strand.
AGATGGCAGCCCACCAGGCTCCCCCGTCCCTAGGATTCTCCAGGCAAGAACAGTCCAGGCAAGAACACTGGAGTGGGTTGCCATTTCCTTCTCCAATGCAGGAAAGTAAAAAGTGAAAGTGAAGTCATTCAGTCGTGCCTGACCCTCAGTGACCCCATGGACTGCAGCCTTCCAAGCTCCTCCGTCCATGGGATTTTCCAGGCAAGAGTACTGGAGTGGGGTGCCGTTGCCTTCTCCGTAAACAGGTATATTATGATTTAATTATTATGAAACCTAAGTCTTCCATTAACTCTTTAACAACTGTATGTGGTCAAACTGGACCAGAGCCCAGATGGTCTGGCCAAACCCTTCACCATCCTGACCACCTGTTCTTCTTCCTCCCTTAATGACATGAGAACTCTCTGAGTCACATCATGGTCATATTACACTTTTTAGTGTGAACCCATTGTCCTGGGGTTTGTTTTGTTTTGAATAGGAATTAAACACAAATCTCACTTTTCAAATAACCTGTGAAATGAAGGTCCATTTCTCCTTCTCCTGTCCTTTCTGTAGTGGACATGTCTTGCTTTTCTGTCTCCATCACCCCTTCTCCCTCTTTATGGTTATGGAAACTTGACTCTCCTTTGCAGAGTAACACTGCCCACTTGGGCTTCCCTGGTGGCTCAGGTGGTTAAGCGTCTGCCTGCAATGCAGGAGACCTGGGTCCAATCTGTGGGTTGAGAAGATTCCTTGGAGAAGGAAGTGTCAACTGACTCCAGCATTCTTGCCTGGACAATCCCATGGCTGGAGGAGCCAGATAGATTATAGTCCATGGGGTCACAAAGAGTCAGACACAACGAAGCAACTTCACTTTCCCCTTTCACTTTCACTGCCCACTTGTCAATCCATGGCTCAAAAAGTAGAAAGGTGTTCCTGACAACTTCATCTTAGGACTTGGAGTCAGCCCTGTTTGAAGTTAATCATCTAATTTTTCTCCCCCTTTTTCTTTATCCAATTGATATGAGTTGCGTTGCTTGCAAGGAGTGTAGACCTGAGCCTTCCCAAGTCACAATTTCAAGCTCAAGTCACAGTTTCCTACAAAAGACTGAAATTACTCTCTCTCCATCTTTGTTTCTTCCTATGCCCCCGTCAGCATTTCTGAGTTAGCCCTAGAACACTTGAGTATCAGAGAAGAGGGGTCACAGTCATTGGGTTTGGTAGATTTTTTGAAACATCTCAGATACAGACAGTGTAATCTCCAATTATTCACATCAGGACAAAATCACCATCATTATTCTTCTTGCTAGGGTTGTTGACCAGATCCCTTGTACTGTCTACACCCCTGAAATTCTCCCGATGGTTCTGGGATTTAAGAGCCAGCCTTTGCAGTACTGATCCCTGGGTCAGTACTGATCCCTGGGTCAGTACTGATAGCCATGATTATTATGAGCCCTGTTCTCAAATGTTGAAGAGCCACCAAGGGAGAGACTAGAATAGTAGACATGTGTGTAGCTTTATTACACCGAAACTAATAAAATCATAAACTCAGGTATAATTTTCTAAGAAATACAACTTTGAGCAGTTGCATTTTTATAGACTCTTTTTAATGATTTTGAAGTGCAGAAAACCATAGCAAAGTGTAAGACCCGGTGGTTGATTGTTTAAGATAAGAGACTCATGGTGGACTTCTGTGTTTGAGGTAATAAATACTATGGTGTATTATGGAATCTTGAACACCAGCTGTATGCTAATGAGTATCAGTATCCCAGTTAATATCACCAGGCCCAACTCTCTTCTAATCTTCAATTTCACGTATGCAAGTGCTTATGTGAAATCATTTGAATAGCCATCTCAAGCAGAATTCTTGATTTCATGATTCAAACCCACTTGTGTTTCAGGCTTCCCCGTGCTGGTAAAGAACCATATTCCTCTGTTTGTTCAGAGCAGAAATTTTGAAGTCATGAATCTTTGACTCTTCTTTTTCCTTCACACCACATTATCCAACAGCAAGTCCTTCTGTAGAAACTTCCAAGATTATACTTGATCAGTCTACTCTTCATAACCTTCACGGCAGCAACTCTATTCCAAACCACAGGCATTTCTTAACACTACAGTAGTCTCCTATCATCTTCTCTGCTTCCTCTCTTGCCTGCTGGAATCAGCTTTCGATCGAGAAATCAAAGTGACTTTTGAAAAAAGCAAATCAGATTTCTCTCTTGCATCTTTTTAACCCATCTACTTTTCACCATATACCCAGAATAAAACCCAAAGTTGTTAACTTGATCCACATAGATCTGCATACCCTCCCTGATTTCTCTTCTTGTCCTCAACGCTACCAGTGCCTACACCCAACACACAACCTCTGCTGCAGGCATTCAGAGGTCTTACAGCTTGAACAAGCAAAGTTCATTCTCACCTCAGGGTCTCTGCATGTATCCTTCCATCTTCCTGGAAATCATCTTTCCACTTTCTGAATCCTACCCCCCCCTTTCTCCAGGGCTTTGTTCAGGTGTTCCCCTCATCAGAGAGGAGTTACTTATCCACAGGCTTAAAAGAGCCCCCCACCTTCAGAACTCACATCTAATGTGTGCAAATCTAATCCTTGTCTATCCCCACCATCACCTTGAGTCATCCTTGTTCATAGCACACAGCACAGTTGTTTTGTTCACTTCTGGATCTCCCATGCCTTATATGGGTCTCTTCTTGGCAGAATTTGATAAGTGTTTGTTGAATTCATTATTTAACAACCATAACATCAGCTTCAACCCCAGCAGCCTCAGTGCTCCCATTTTCCCCCATTTCTCCTTTGTCTTTGGGAAAACACACCACTTACATGGAATTCCTCACAGATAGATGCGTCCATCTTAGTTAAAGACAGAAGTCACTAGATCTCACATTTAGTGGGCTTCCCAGGCGATGCTAGTGGTAAAGAAGCTGCCTGCTGATGCAGGAGACATAAGAGATGCAGGTTCGATCCCTGGGCCAGGAAGACTCCCTCGAGGAGGGCATAGTAACCTACGGCAGTATTCTTGCCTGGAGAATCCCATGGACAGGGGAGCCTGGCAGGTTACAGTCCATAACTTCAGAAAGAGTTGGATATGACTGAAGTGACCTAGTAAGCACACACACACATTTAGTGAACATCTCTGTGTGTGGTACGTGTTAAGTCCTTGACCTTCAAGATCTTGTTAATTCTCAGAACAGTGCTATGAGGTATTTAATTTTAATTGTCCCATTTTAATGGTGAGAAAACGGAAATTTAAAAAGAAACACCTTGTGCAAGACTTCAACGTATAAAGTGAAAAGCCAGAATTTGTCCCAAGCATGCTGACCGCAGAGTTACTTTCTTCCCCTTCCACATCCCACCTTCATCCCTGATGTACTGAACAAGTTTCTCAGAGTTTGCGCAGAGGGGCAGGTCCTTTCCTCTTTTTAACCTCTCGATATGGTTTGTTTTGTTTTTAAGGAAGACAAATTGTAGACTAGTTTAACTGTACTCACTTAGCAAAGTTACACTGCTAACATGCAAGACACATGGAAACCGCAGTGAGCTCTGAGTACTGTTTACAAGGTGATAATAGAATTATTAAAAAGACAGCAGTAATGCATAACGAACTCCAGGTGGGGAGATGCAGCTACAAGACTCAAAAGAATGGCAAGTTCTACTCCTGTCACCACCCTCTGGGACCTTAGGCATGGCCACTTTTGGCAGTAGTCATTTGAGGCCCCTGGTTGCTGCAATGATAAGTAGCTCTCCTTCTCCCGCTCCACACTTTGCAAGAGGCCCTGGCACTGCTGATGGGCCTCAGCAGCAGTTTGTGGGACATGGGATGGGCCAAGGACTGGGAAATCAAAACCCAAGCCTTGACTGTTGAGTTCAGAACCCCCATACTTCTGTGTCAGTGTCACTTCATGAGCTGAATATGACACTGGTGTGCCGTTTTGACTGCATTTCCGGATAAAGGGGGTTTTTACTTCTGAGTCCCCACTTATACTCAGCCCCATAGCCAATGCCCTTGATGACCAAAGCTGATTCAGACCTTGGTCACACCCAATCCTTTTTCGATGGGATAATGCAAAGAGAACTAATGTTGTAAGCTTTGCCTTCTTTGTGACTCATGCTTTCTAGAATTTTCTTTTGCTTTTCTTTAAAGCTAAATTTAGGGCAAAGCCAGGTTGCCAGTATGAGTGTACAGATTGCATTCTGCACAGTCCTTGGGGTCACCTTTCACGGAGACCCCAGTGGGACTCAACAGCTCTGGTCATACTTTGGTGCCCTTTAAGCTTTGTGAAGTTTCACCTTTTCCTTTGTAAGCTGCCAAAGCTGTTTGGGGATAATGAAATAATCTAGGGTAAACATCTCATGAATTGTAAAGTTCTTTAGAGAGTGTGTTAAGTGTGTGTTGGGGTGAGAAGTAGGGAATTCCCTACTTTATAACATATATTATCTTATGGAAAAACCTCAACAGACTTTTAGGCCAAACCGATATAATTGACCTTTCACAAGCAGAAGCCCGCTGTTACAAATGGCACCTTTATCCACAGATTCATGTCCTAAGACCCTCCAGCTGCTTCAAGGGAATATTTATTCAGACCACAAACAAACTTAAAAAATTGAAATTTTTATACTTCTGAGGGTGAAAAGAAAAACTATGTTCTAGATAAAGTAAAATAGCATAAACTTGTTTTAAGTGGAGATTCTTTAACCATGATGTTAAAAGGCTAACTGAACTTCAAGGTGATCTTTGAGCAGGTAAATCTGTATCCACATAAATGAGATCTCAAATTTTAATCAAGGAGATGCCTTTTTAATCAGCTTTTTACAATAGAATAAATATTTTCAGAATACATTTGATGAAATGGATATACTAATCAAGAGAAAAGTGAAATAGCCAAGCAAATCAGACATTCCATCTTAGCCCAAGCACGACCAGCCGAGAAGCAACAATAAAGTCCTGCCAGCAAATCTGATGTTATCACTAGGGAAATAGGAATTAGGAATTGCTTGAGCCATGTTTTGACTCTCCTTGTGGAAGAATTGCATGCTGTACCCAGGAAATGATTCTAATCCAAGGCTCTGGCCATCTGCATGGATTTTGAAAATTGAACTGCTCTAAAATTACATGAAGACAATCGAATTCTGGGTTGCCTTCATTTTGGATTTTCAATTAGTGAAAGAGTAGACAATTTCAGCTGCTTAGGGTTCTCTGCTCAATAAAAGCAATTCAGTTACATTATTTTTTTAATTGATCTTCATTCATTAGCGCCAAATGAGAGAGATAATTGGCCTCTAATTACCCTGGCATCTGAGTAAGTAGTTGTATAATTTTCCATTTGGCTCCAAAGTATTCTCAATAATTAAGTCATGTCTCTCTTGCTATCTAATTTAAGAACCTGAAAGAAATAATGGGAGGGGAAAAAAAACAATTACAATCCTTATTGATATATAACTTTCTTTGTATATGCAGCTTCATTTTCATTTTAATCAAAACTGAAGCATAATGTAAAGTTCATGGAGATGGGAACAAGGAGTGAAGTCTGCATAAGAGTCTCCTCCGTTGTTTATTGGAGATGGAAATTTATTGCTAAGATGGACAGAAAAACAAATACCATCCCACGACATGCCTGGGTGTTTTTGTTTTGATTAACATCAATTTGATGGCTGTCCAATCCCTTCAGAAACCTAGATAAAGATGTATTACTAATTATGATAGCTATTGACTTATATTTATAGAACCCTTTACAGTTTTCAAAACACTTTTAAATATATTATCTCATAGGAACCAGAGTGGAAGCCAGCCCTGGGCTGGGACTACCTGGGCGCCAATCTCAAGTTCACTTAATTCCTAGCTTAATACAGCCTTGTGCAAATTAGTTCATCTCTTGGTAGCTCATTTTCCTCATCCATAAATTTGAGATGATAATAACATCTTCCTTATAGGGTGGCTATAAGGACCACATTAGTGTACATTTGTAAAAAAACTTAGAACACTGGTATGTAGCAAGCACACCATAAATGCTCACTAATACATGAGGGTTTCAAAAAAATTATAAATCGAAATAATGGGATATAGCCCAGGAGTTGGCCAGCTGTGGCCCAGGGATCTAATGTGGTCCACTGTCTACTTTAGTGTAGCTCACAAGCTATACTTTTTGGAAAAAAAAAATTAGCAACATGTGAAAAGGGTATTAAATTCAGATTTCAGTGTCCACAATAGGGTTTTTATTGGCATAGGGCCACACCCATCATTTATGTATTGTCCACAACCACACTCAATGTAGCATTTTCTAAGCATTGTCTGTTACAGAGTTAAATAGTTGTGACAGTGACCATATGTCCTGCAAAGCCAATAACATTTACTGCCTGGCCCTTTACAGAAAAAGTTTTCTAACCACTAGTATAAATGTTAAAGTAAGTTACAAGATCAGGACCTCCAAAATAGCACTATTAAGGAAAAAGGGAAAAGAAATCAGCTTCCTGTTATCAATATCAGTTCAGTCTCTCAGTCATGTCCAGCTCTTTGTGACCCCATGGACTGCAGCACATCAGGCTTCCCTGTCCATCACCAACTCCTGGAGCTTGTTCAAACTCATGCCCATTGAGTCAGTGACACCATCTAACCATCTCATCTTCTGTCATCCCCTTCTCCTCTTGCCTTCAGTCTTTCCCAGCACCAGGGTCTTTTCCAATGAGTCAGTTATTCACATCAGGTGGCCAAAGGATTGGAAGAAGGAATTAGAATAGCACAAACTTTGGAGCCAATCAGACATATTTGGAGTCCTAACTCCAAACATGTACATCTCTGTCATCTTGGGCGAGACACTTGAACAGGTTCCCACTTGCTTCCTCATCTGGGAATAGATTTTAATTAATATTCTACCTTTCTCACAAATGTGTTTTAAGGACTATACTAGATAACCTATATAACACACTGAATGGCCAATTAGTATGCAAATGTCGAGGATGACACAGAACTAGAAAGTACAGAATCAAGCTCAAGAACTCAGGTCTAAGAATCAGAGAATCACCTCAAGGCCCAAGAGGAACAAAGGTCAGAGTGAGGAGGAACAGGAAAGGCCAGTTTTCATGATGGTAACCTGGGCCTGCCTAAGGCCAGGGAGACAGAAGTTACCCGGATGTTCCTACCAGCGTGGCCTCCACCTAAGCCTGCAGCAATTCCCCCACTGGGGTGTGACATGGGCTTGTGGTTTCAGCTGTTTCTGTGATCCATGTTTATCTCCAAGGGTGTCCTCAAGACCAGGAACAAGTCAAGAGGGGTGGAGGAAGTCAATGTATCCTGTGAGGTCTGAGGCCCCAGTGGGACTCTCAAGTCTACTGAGCAGCAGGCTACCAGAAATGAAGATTTGGGACAGAACCGTGTCCTGGAAGATCGGAGAAATTATTGTTGGTTCACATCACTGAGGCTGAGATGAAGAACACAGAGGGAGGGAAAATTAGAAACTCAGAAACAGAACTGAGGCAGACCTGGTTGTCCATACAAAGACCAGGCTAATCGTTCCTGCTGCCAGTGTGTGAGGCTACATGCTCCTCCAGCTGATTTAGTCACTAAACCCCATGTGTTAGGCGTTCTGGGTAGTGGAAACCTACTCAAGCTAGTTTTAATTAAAAAACAGGATATACTCTAGTCCGCCAGGGTCCTCTTCTATGGGTTTCTCTAAGCAAGAATCCTGGATGGGTAGCCATTTCCTTCTCCAGGGGATCTTCCCAATGCAGGGATCAAACCTGCTTCTCTTGTGTCTCCTTCATTGGCAGGCAGATTCTTTGCCTCTGCTCCAGCTGCGAAGCACCTTACTATAAGGATACAAGGTCATTTCAGAGAATTCAGGGATAAGAAGGAGCCGGATCCTACCATGGATTCTGTTGGGAGGCTGATGGGGTCCAATAACTAGAATTTCTCTTCATTTCAGGGGGTTCTGAACCAACTGAGGATTAAGGCCAAATGGGAGACCAACTCTCAACTTTTTATCATTCCAATATCCAGGCGCCTAAGGGAGTGTTGAGTCCATGGCAGGTGCTCAGGGCATATTCATTGAATTTGAATAAGTGAATGATAGTTTTGTTAGTCCAGGCAAGAAGTTCTTTTTACAGTAAGAGAATAAGGAAGGCCCAAATGATTGAATATCAAGAACTGATGGCAAGAGATGAGCATAAATAAAACTCTCTGCCCACTCTACCATGCTTTGATTTCATAGCAGGCATCACAGATTTTAATAATGATTATTTGATTAATGTCTCATGAGATTATAGACTTCACAAGGGCAGAGGTTGTGTCTGTTTTGATCATTGTCTAGCACAGGATCAATGAACATTTTCTGGAAAGAGGAAGAGGGTAAATATCCTCATCGCTACAGGACATATGGAGTCTGTCGCAACTACTCAGCATTGCTGCTTACAGAAATAGTTACAGACCATACGTATTGAATGGGCACAGTTGTGTTCCAGTAAAACTTTGCGTGTGACGATGGGAGACAGGACATATTTGTTTCATGGCGACAATTTGCTGACCCCTGATCTAACAGAGTTAGAGTTCAGTAAATGCTAAATGAATGAATATTCTGCATCAGCTTCATGTCGGCTCGAGATGATCTCATGATGTCTGTGCCCTACAGACCTCAGTGATGTCATTCCCTCTGACTTAGGTTAAAAATTCCATCAGGCTTTGTCACTTGAGTTGGTGGTCAGTTAAAAGGCAGTCAGAGGAAAAGAGAACAGACAAGACTGAAAAAAAATTTTTTTTCTTTTTTTAAAGAAAAGGAGAGTTGAGGGTTCAAGTTTTAGATCTAGAACTGAAGCAAAACCAATTTCTCTGAATGATTGTGGCCCAAGTATGAGAAAGTTACCTAAGTAGTTTTATAAAAAGACCGCTTGGACTTTGAGGTCCCAAAGATCTGAGCTTTAAGTCCCTCTTCTGCCGCTCGCTGACTGTGTGATATGGAGCCAGTGACTTCTTATGACTGAGACTCCGTTTTCTGATCTGTAAAACGGAGATCATCAGAGACATCTCCTTGCAATGCAGCTATAAGGATGAGATAGCGTGTGTAAATACTGAGGTTTGTGTGTGATAAGGAAAAATATACAGGCTCAGCAAATATTATCTTTGTTGCTTTGACTCAGTTCTGAAACTTTCTCAAAAACTAAATTTGTCCTTCTCCCAAAGCACTGCAAATAGCCATTTGGCCCCCACCAGCTTTCATGAAAAATTCAAGACCTTTTCACAATATACACATTTTCTTTGACATCACGACACAATGCAGAACATGTGTGTCATTACAAAGGCGAAAACAAGGCTTTGTGGCATAAATTATTGATACGTTTTGGAGCATATGCAAAACGAGACATGGGGGAGGGAAATAAAGTGAATTAAAGAGATGAATTTGAAAGAAACTCAATTCACAGGCACAATTAAATCCCTATGAAATAATCCTAGCCAAATAACGGTAATTTAAACAGGCTGACTATAAATTAGAGAAAATTGAGTTCACTGAAGTTGTTTATTGGCAAGTCTGGTGTGGTTATTCTGAAGCCATATACCTCATGTTAACCTCAGCAAACAACTAGCCTTATCTTTAGTGTGAAAATAATATTGATATCATTCAACATACCTCCCTGGAGAACAGTAAGACTATTCGCCTTATGGGGATTTTGTAGATGCAAGCCAAATAAATTCTAAGAAAACATCATTTGGTAACCTTCCTCCCCTGCAAGGACACACATACACACACACACACACTCACTCACTCATGTTTTACCTATGTAACAATTTATTTTGTTTCTCTAGTGTCTGAAGCTATAGGGTTTCTCAATTAACATTGGTTCCTGTGAGAAGCATGATATGTAATCCCTATGAGTGCCCTCACATGGCCCTTGCACATGTCCTCACAATTGTATATTTCATCTCTCCTTAATGAACAAGTTTCAAACTTGAGTCATAGAGAGGCTGCTTCTCTGTAAGTAGACTTTTCCTAAAAGTTGAGCACAGGTGAGTTTTACCAAAATAAATGGATTTCCAAATAAACCCAGAATAACTAGTTTTGCCATATTTGGAACATCATTCATCTTAGTTTTCTTTTCACTTTTTCTTCAATTTCCCATCCTTCTTAGAATCTGAGTGACAACATAGTGAGAGGGTCCTATAATTTCTCAACCTGAAATCTCAAGAAAGTGGGTGGCTTCCAAAGAGATGGGGTGTAGAAACCGACAAAAGAAAGCTAGGTCTTTTTTTTTTTCCTTCCTTTCATCCTAACTGCTCAAAACTCTCATATGGAGAGCCAGCCTCACAACTGCTTTGATGCATGTCAAGTTCCACGCTGACTTTGGATACATTTTGAAACTGTGGACTTCCTATGTACAGCAAGCCTTTGACTGAGGAACTGACTTTTTTTTGACTTATTGATAGTACTGTCTTGCCACCAGAAACAGGACTCAAATGCCTGATGACAGTGCCAATAGAATATAAATTAACCGAAAAAGATCAAGTATTTCCACACAAGTATTCTTGACTTCAACAAAGAAATATACTCTTTCCCATCCTTATTGAAAGATGTGGTCATCTGTATTTTGTTTTCCCGTTTCTGAGTCATGGATATAGAGAGATTGCTTCACTCTGCCCTAACGCGCTTGCGCAAGCTCAGGGGCAAATGGCAGCTCGCGCTTCGGTGTGGGGAAGACAGTGGCGCCTGGCAGGCTCCGTGGTGAGCCGGAGAATGGAGTGGCCTCACCCAGAGGAGGCAGAGGCTGCTCAGCAACATGGTAAACAAGGAAAGAGGAAGGTTTGCTCCTTAGAACAGTACCTGGCACTGAGCAATAATTAAACAAATATTAGTTGTTATTATTATTATCACTGTCATTGGTTTGAAATGGGTGGAGTTGGAGATGAGAATTAGTGTTGAGTTGGGTCAACAGTCGGGGATGGAATTGGATTACAGAACCAGTGTACTCGGTTTTCCATTCTTGTCCCCAGCTTTTTGTCCTCCTATTCCTTCTCCTATTTTCTTCCCTTAGGAATAGGCCTCTCCCTCCATTTGCTAAATCCTCCATTTGCTTTCAGGCTCAAGTGAAGGTCCTACCTTTGATCTTTCCTTCCCTCAATTAGTAACCTTTCTTAGAATACCATACTCTCCTATGCATCCTTGATTGTAAGTCATAAAGTTTTTTCTACATTGTACAGTCCTCAAGGGCAGGATAGATATCCTATTCACAATTATATTCCCCAAAACATCTAGCATAGTATGTACTCAATATTTACTTATCAAGTCGAATTAATTAAACATGACAACTCAGTTTTGGGAAGTGAAAACCAAGTGTCACATTTAAGTAGTACAATATACTCTTCTTTGTGTGGGGACCAAACCAGACGACACAGAATTGGCTGTGGGGAGGCCAGCCTGGAGCTCACCAGTAGAGGAGTCTGTGCAAGGTGAAGGATGGTGCACAGCAGTGGTGTAATGGAAAATTGCAGAAAGGTAAGGTCAACTTTAGAAATAGTTTGAAGAGCATTGATAATATTGGTGTCCAAGTTTTCTTCTATTATATTGGGATAAAGAATTCTTCTTCACAAATCTCCCTGCTTCAGAAAGTTGTTCTCAGTCTCTCCAATGATTTGGTCTGTAGTATGTCACAATAGGACTTCCTTGGTGGCTCAGACGGTAAAGCATCTGTCTACAATGCAAGGGACCTGAGTTCGCTCCCTGGGTCGGGAAGATTCCCTAGAGAAGGAAATGGCAACCCATTCCAGTACTGTTGCCTAGAAATCCCATGGACAGAGGAGCCTGGTGCAGGAGGCTCCTGTCGCAAAGAGTTGGACACGAATGTCAGAATACCCACTGTGGTGTTTTTCTGGGCCAATCCTAAGGATTCCCAATGTCCTTAATTCCTATCTGCTTGCCCACACCTCTTTCTAAGGGTGACAACCCTTTGGACAGCCACTGCTGCTCACGTGGTCCTATTTTCTCCCAGGTGACTCGATTCCTTAGCTTTTTTGCTCACAAATGGATACCTGCCTAGTTCTTAACAGTTTCACATTGGAAACATAGAGCACTTGAGCCAGTTAGAATTAGTAGAAATAAGTGAAAGTGTGCCACGAAGGGGCTACAAAACAGAAATGGTACCACAGCAAGCAGGAGCCATATTATAAACCAGCAGAATTTGGGGGAACTTTCTGGCAGTCCAGCAGTTAAGACTACATGCTTCCACTGAATGGGACACAAGAAAGTAAGATCCCACATGCCGAGTGCTACGGCTGGGGAAAAAAAATGTAGAATTTTTGAAAAAGCAGGAAAAAGTTTTTGCTGGATAAAGGAATTTGCAGCATATAGAGAAAGAGTTTAGTAGAGAATAGTTGTAGCTGGATCATGGAACTATTTTAGTTTCTGGTTTAGCAGTTATATTCCATAGTTTTCAGAACAGAAAATGTAAGGAATTTTTACCCAAAATCACATATAAGCAGTTAGACTTCTCAATCCCAGATTTCTTCCAAACAGATGGTAGTATATTTGCTACAACTCCTACTCCATGCCCAAGTCATATATAGCTGATTGAACCAGGAACATTTACCATGAAGCCTAGATTTAGCTTCTAACTTCTTCTCACATTAAGATTGGAAAAGTCAGTTACATCATTCAAATTTAAGAATGATTGAGTCTAATACTTCTGTGTTCATCCTGCAAATGTCTATTTCAAAATATTATTCCATAATATTAGTAATAGGTTTCCTCTCAAAATTCAAAAAGGAATCACTGAAATAGTCATCTGAAATCCAAATTAAATGCCAAAAATTAAATAAATAAATAAATGTTAAAAAACACAAACAGAATATGGGCTTCTAATTTTGGCCAGCTATAAGCATCTTGGATTCTTGTATAGAAAAAGAAAAGTATTTTAAGGACAGAGACATGGTAAAGTAAATTAATCCCATTATGAAAATTATGCTAGAAAATCATGAGGAAAAGACAATATATGAAAAATGAAAGATCTTTAACAAAGTCAGAAAACAATTGACTATAGAATGCAAGACTTTTCTGGAGCAAGTGATGAAACTATGAAAACCTTTCAAGTACTTTAGTTTTCCATGAACTGTGTGATATGTGATACAGCTCAAATGGTACTCTGGATAGGTTTTGTTTTAAAGGGCTTCCAAATTTATTAAGAAATATCAAACCAAATTTAAAAAGTCAAAATTGTGTAGATACTTTTCAACTTGTATCTGTCAAAGAAGAATTTCAGCTAAATGTGAAAAATTAGTTTCCATCATGATGGACTTCCAAATATGTTAGGTTACAAATCTAAAGTTAATGGTACTTTAAAACAAAAGATGGGTGATTCCGTTAATAGTTTACTCACTGTAAAGATTCATATTGAAACAATTTGTGCTTCATTTACTAAAGCAAATGCTATTAAAAGTATCATGAGTGCAGCTGTTAAAAATTGTTTAGTATATGTGCAACTGCTAGAAATCACCACCACTTTTTAGAATTCTTGACGAGATTAGAAGACAGTGATTTTAATGATGTTGTATACTTTGCCAATATATATCGGTTGAGTCATGCAAGAAGTTTATAAAGATTTAACTCTACTCCAAGATTTTCTTGAAGAAAAATGAATGCTTGTCAAAATTTAACACTCCAAACCCAAAACTGGCAGAATGATTTATATTTTGCACCAATATCACACCATATATGAACAAGGTAAATTTAAAGCTTCAAAAAGTTTATTTCTATCAACTGCATTAGTAGGCTGTTTCATCCATCAACAGCAAAACACATATTTTTATCAAACTTACATGGAACACTCACCAAGATGGATCACGTTCAGGGCCATAAATCACACCTTAAAAAATTTTAAGAAATAGAAATCGTAATATAGAAGGGGAATTGCTGGGTCACGTAGTAGTTCTATTTTTAATTTTTGCAGTCTCCATACTGTTTTCCATAGTGACTATGCCAATTTACATTCCTATTAGCACACATATGTTCCCCTCTCTTCACATAGTTGCCAACACTTATTTCTTGTCCTTATGATAATAACCACTCAAACAGGTGTGAAACGATATCTCATTGTGGTTTTGGTTTGCAGTTCCCTAATAATTAGCAATGTGTCTTTTCATGAACCTGTTGGTCATCTATGTGTCTTCTTTGGACAAATGTTTATTCAGATCCTCTGCCATTTTAAAAATCACATTGATTTTGCTGTTGTAGTTGCTACACAGCTAAATGTGAAAAATTAGTTTCCATCATGATGGACTTCCAAATATGTTAGGTTACAAATCTAAAGTTAATGGTACTTTAAAACAAAAGATGGGTGATTCCGTTAATAGTTTACTCACTGTAAAGATTCATATTGAAACAATTTGTGCTTCATTTACTAAAGCAAATGCTATTAAAAGTATCATGAGTGCAGCTGTTAAAAATTGTTTAGTATATGTGCAACTGCTAGAAATCACCACCACTTTTTAGAATTCTTGATGAGATTAGAAGACAGTGATTTTAATGATGTTGTATACTTTGCCAATATATATCGGTTGAGTCATGCAAGAAGTTTATAAAGATTTAACTCTACTCCAAGATTTTCTTGAAGAAAAATGAATGCTTGTCAAAATTTAACACTCCAAACCCAAAACTGGCAGAATGATTTATATTTTGCACCAGTATCACACCATAAATGAACAAGGTAAATTTAAAGCTTCAAAAAGTTTATTTCTATCAACTGCATTAGTAGGCTGTTTCATCCATCAACAGCAAAACACATATTTTTATCAAACTTACATGGAACACTCACCAAGATGGATCACGTTCAGGGCCATAAATCACACCTTAAAAAATTTTAAGAAATAGAAATCGTAATATAGAAGGGGAATTGCTGGGTCACGTAGTAGTTCTATTTTTAATTTTTGCAGTCTCCATACTGTTTTCCATAGTGACTATGCCAATTTACATTCCTATTAGCACACATATGTTCCCCTCTCTTCACATAGTTGCCAACACTTATTTCTTGTCCTTATGATAATAACCACTCAAACAGGTGTGAAACGATATCTCATTGTGGTTTTGGTTTGCAGTTCCCTAATAATTAGCAATGTGTCTTTTCATGAACCTGTTGGTCATCTATGTGTCTTCTTTGGACAAATGTTTATTCAGATCCTCTGCCATTTTAAAAATCACATTGATTTTGCTGTTGTAGTTGCTACTGAGTTGTATGAGTTTTAATGTATCGTGAATATTAACCCCTTATTGAATATGTAATTTGCAAATATCCTCTCCTTTACAGTAGTTGCCTTTTTATTTGTTAATTTTCCGCTGTGTTGCACAGAAGTTAGTTTGGTGTAGTTCCTTTTGTTTTTTGTTGCCATTGCTTTTGGAGGTAGATTAAAAAAAAAAATTATTGCTAAGACTGACGTCAAGGACCTTACTACCTATGTTTTCTTCTAGGAGTTTTATGATTTCAGGTCTCATATGCAAGTCTTTAACCCTATTTTAACTTATTTTTGTGTGTGATGTAAGATTGTCATCTAGTTTCATTCTTGTGTGTTACTTTTGATTTTTCCCAAGATCATTTATTAAAGACATTGTCCTTTCCTCAGTGTCTATTCTTACCTCCTTTGTCATGAATAGCTGACTATACATGCATGGATTTATTTCTAGGCTCTTCATTCTGTTCCATTTGATCTATGTAAATATATGTTTTGATTACTGTACCTTTGTGATATAGTTTGAAATTAGGGAGTATGAGGCCTTTGGCTTTGTGCATCTTTCTCAAGATTGCTTTGGCTGTTAGGGATGTTTTGAGGTTTGATATTAATTTTAAGATTGTGCATTATATTTATGCAAAAAATATCATTCGAACTTCTATAGGGATGGCATTAAATGTGTAGTTTTCTTTGGGCATCGACATGGTTAATGGTTCCAATTCAGGAGCATAGAATATCTATTTACTTTATTTCTATCTTTTTCAGTTTCTTTCATCAATGTCTTAGAGTTTTCATTATGCAGGTCTTTCACCAACTTGGTTTAAAAAGATTTCTAGGTATTTTATTCTTTTTGGTGCAATTGTTTGTCTTTAAAATAGGTGCCAAATATATATAATGTAAAATTTTCCATCTTAGTCATTTTTCAGTATATAGTTCTGTAGCATTTTAAGTCTGCATTTCTGTAGCATTGTGTAGCCATCACTGCCCTTCATCTCCAGAACTTTTCATCTTTCCAAACTGAAAGTTTATGCCCGTTAAACACCAAGTCCTAATTTCCTTCTCCTGCAGCCTTTGGCAATCACCTTTTAAATTTCTGTTTCTATGCATTTGACTGATGTAGGAACCTCATCTAAACAGAATAATATATTTGTCTTTATATTTTGAAGTTTTATCCCATCCTGTTTCCAACAGGATATTAACTATTCGGACAATGGGAGAAAATTGTACTTTGATAAACATTTTGCAGTGGTCAATTTTTGTGAAGTTTCTTTTTCCTCAGGGGAAATGAAGTTAAAATCAGAAAAATGCTAACAGCTCTGCAACAAAATATAAGGGTGATACTCGAATAATTTACAACAGACTTAAGAAATCGTTCCTGAGACCTGGGATAGTTCTTTCTAATATGGGCCTTTCATAATTGTGTATTAACACTTAGAATATGTGTCTGGCTTGAACGAGGGAAAGTAACATTACAAACAGTGAAATTATATGACAACTCTAACATTTATAGTACTTAAGTTCAAATCTTTCCCAAGATGAACAATGTTGTCATTATACAACGTACATCAGTGTTTCCTGCTAAGAAAAAAAGATAAGTGGCTAGATGAACAGATTAGTTGGAAGCTTACATAATGTATATGCAGGCTGTAGACTGTTCTCTTTGCCTTACCCTTTTTTTCTTCCAAGAGAAAAATCAAACATTTTTAAATGTATCAACAACCAACTTATTTTGTGATTATATGTTTTCTTGACTCTCCAATAATTATTTACATAATCTCTGCCTGTAAACATTTAAATACAAGTTTGTGTGTTCATAAACAACCAAAGGACAATGGAACAATGTGAAGAAAATCAATAAACTGCTAATTAAATCCTGTACAGACAGTTTGGGTTGCCTTGAGTTTCATCAGAGGGTAAAAAAATAATAATAATAATGGGAAGATAAGATTAGAATATGGAAAAAATATTGAATACTGAGTTTCAAATCTTAAAAATTCCCTGAAATTACTGAAAGTGCAGAAATGAAAGAAGAAAGGGCACTGACTGCTGGTGGTGTCAAATTGTAGAACTACAAGAAACCTTAGCATTCACATCACTATTTGATTGATATCTTACAGACGTCACTGAGGCTGGGGGAAGGGTGTATGGGATTCACCCAAGGTCACGGTTGCTGATAGTGTGGGGCCTCAAGCCAGCCCAGTCTTTTTTGCTCCATCCCACATTGTATCCAGCCCACATCTGGTCATGAAAAACAAACAGAGCTTTCATTTATTTTCCCCTTCATAAATGCAGGAAGTATCTGCATTTCCAAGGAAAATATTTATGTATTTTTAAAGTGGATTCTAAGACCAATAGAATACACAAATTAAAACAAATATATTTGCCTGCTGGCCAATGCCTCTCTGAAACCCTCAAGTTGTGCTTTACACATAAAAACAGGCTAAATGTTTTAACTCTGATGAAAGAGAGTTTCATTTGATTCTGTCATCTTGTTTTTGATGGAATTTATGCTCCTCCCTGCCTCTTCCATTCATTTCATCAAACGGTGATTCTGTATTACCAAAAACCCACCACGGCAAACAAGGTGCGAGGCAGAAGTGGTTCAGAAAACTGTAACTTGTGTTTCAGTTGTTTTTGAAGAAAGATGGATGGTTGGGCAGTGAGCATTTGTAGGGTTCCATTTGCATTTGAACACAAGACTGTAGACTGGTTAGTTCATGGCGTCTCATGTGTTTGGAACATCATTTTCATTTAGGAATGGCCAACCTAGCTTTCTTTTTCCATTGTTAGGGAGCAAGCATGAAAGACTGTCATGGGACCACTACAAAAGAAATTCATTATCTCAAAACCATGTGACATCCTCAGTTCCATAATTAGAAAAAGCTGAAGAAATTAAAGAAAAATAATGTTAGCTCAGTGCTTTTCACAAATATGATTAAAGTCACTCTTAGTGGGGGAAAATAAGCTTGGGTCTCTGAGGTTTCTGTATTTGAATGGACTTTCAGCTTTAGGGCTTTGAGAACTAGCAACCCAAGGGTCTTCCCTGTAGTCATGTTGATTAATTGGTTGATATAAATTCCAAGGAGTCTCATTAAAGAAATAGCAGTCGGCCATGTTGAGTTTAAAATTAATTGTGGAATTTAAACATTAGTGATGACAATACAACTCACCTTTGTAATATTTTCCAAAAGCCAAATAAAATAAAATGTAATAAACAAGAAATCACTATGAATATTTAAAGACTGCCCCCTCTACTCTAGACAACATTGGAGCTCTAAAAAGAACCATGTAACTCATGTTCGGGTGATGTTCTTCCACTGTTTGCTCTTAACAAGCCGGTATACACATAGTCAATCCCACATCAGTCCCTTTATTCTGCTTATGCTGTCTCCTGACTGCTACCGAACTGGGACAAAAACCAGCCATCAATAACCGCTGTCAGGTGCAGCTTTGGGCCGCAGCTGCAAGTTGGGATCTTCTCTGACCCCATCCACAAGTTTGGCTGTGACTGACCTTGGTCAGCCTGAAACCTGCCCTGTAGAGCTCTCATTCAGCTTGATCATTAGGCCCCAGGCCTGAAAGCTGTCAGGGTCAGAGCCAGAAATCTCTTGTACCATTTACTGTTCCCACCAGTGTGGCTCTGTGAGCACTGACAAGAAGCCGTCTTGCTGATGAGAGAAATGTGTAGCATCAATATCTTTCCGTTACTGTTGGCTTTACCACCAAAAATATATCTCAGCTCTGTTCCTTCTGGGACCTGGAGTATGCGTTTCCACAGTCTACCCTAGTCCACAATCACTATCATCTCTTATCCAGATAGTAAAATGACCCCCTTACTTGCTGGTCTCTTTGCTTTCATTCTTCTTGCTATTATATGTGATCTGTTCTTACTCAGCAGAAAAAACAAAAATGATCTCTGTAGAGTATAAATCAGAGCACATCTGTGTTTAAACTTTCTATTGATGTCTCTAGCAATAACCATCAGTGCTTTTTCTAATATCCACCATCATGTATACCCAAGACCAGCTATAAAATATGAAGCCCAGAGCACAGTGCAAGCATGGGGCCTTTGATCAGTATGATTGCAAGTTTCAAGATGGCAACAGGAGAGTATTAAAATAAATATGGCGTCCTTCTAATTACGGGACTCTGTTCCGCTTCAGGGGTGACCCAACCGTGAAGCCAGCCCAGTCTCCACCAGCATCATCACTAACTCTCCGACATACTATATCCTTTTTGCAACCAGTACACTGGAGCACTGAATGCTGTTTTGGAAAATGGGCTTGTACATACACACGGCTCCTATCACTGTGCACAGTAGCTGGGTTTCAGAACATATCTTCGTGGCATTTTCCTTTACCATACTCGCTTCAAGTACTTCTTAGGAATACTAGAGCAGTCCCAGTGGTATTGGCTATTGCCTTGTATGGAAAATCAAGACAATTAGGAATAATTCCCTCCATATTTTTCCTGGTATGTCCATAAAAAAATAATAATTGGCAAGAAAACAAGTTTGGTGATGGTTACCTTTAAAGAAGAAAAGAGCAAACCAATACAATATTGTAAAGTGAAAAATAAAACTGAAAAGGAAAAAAAAAAGATACCACAGAGAATGAAAACAAGGAGGTTGCAAATACAGAAAGCTGGCCTGGCTAGTGCAAGGAGTGGATAGCAGAGTATCAACCAGTTAATAAACCCTTTCCTTGTCTTGGTTCTACTGCCCCATTCCCTGCTTTGTGGAGTTTTTCTGGTGTTGAAGTCACTTTAGCACATCTTTGAACATGATTTTTAAGAAAATAGTAGTAATCAGAGTAATATTGTGAGTTCCTGTAGTATACCCAAATGGTGAGATACGATTGAGCGACTAAGCAAGCACGTACTAGGCGTTTTACTGACACCAGTGCACTCCAGGGAGGTGCTGTTGTAGCAGGGTTATAGAAGAGCAAAATAAAGGTGAAGAAGTTAGGACATTTGACCAATGAGCAGCACTGCAGCCAAACCATGCCGGCTGGGCACCTATGTTTCAGTTCTTTGCTACACCAAGCAGCACCTTCCAAATAGGTGTTTCGCAAAGTATGGTCAAGGGATTGCTTGCCCTCAGAATGTGGAATTTGTTAAAAGTATGGCGCGCCTTGTCTAAAGCCTAGAGAATTCGATCTCTATGACCGGAGCCTAGAATGGTAGGGAGTAGGGCCAGGAGGAAAGCGAGTCTCAGGCATTCTTTGTCTCTTAACGGATGGCTTTCTCTTTGGCCCTGCCCTGTCTTCACTGCTATGCAGGCCTTTCTCTAGTTTCAGGGAGTGGGGGCTGCTCTTGGTTGCAGTGCTCGGGTTTCTCATTGCAGCGGCCTCTCTTGCTGCAGCTCACGGGCTCAGTAGTTGCAGCACACCGGCTTATTTGCCCTGCTACACGTGGGATCCTTCTGGACCACGGATCCAGCCTGTGTCCCCTGCGTTGGCAGGTACTCCTAACCACTGAGCCATCAGGGAAGCTCTCCCAGGTAATCTTATGCACAGTGATTTGAGACTTGCTGCTCTTCACCCATTTATGTATTTTTTCTGAGGACCCTTCTGCCTTATCTGGAAGCACCTAAGGGCCCTGGCCCTGCTTCCAACTCAGCTAAATGATGCGAGAGACCTTAGTATGGTGCAGCCTGTTGTACATGCCAGCAGGCTCTGCAGTTCCTCCAGACACACAGTCAACAAAGTTCGATAATCCTGTCCGACAAAACCTAAAGCAGATCTCTTTCCCACACGTGATATGAAATGAGATCTGCAAAGCAGGGTCCTTAATACCACAGTAGGCACTTTGCTCTGCCTCCATGCCTGGCAGGTCATTTGTTATAATACATGTGACATTCCACAGTACAGCCTGGGGCTCTCAGGGTCTTTAGCTGCATGGAAGCGTGAACCCGAGAGGATGATACAAAACAGGCCCCTAAGATAAGAGCCATCCTCCCGAACTAAAGGCCATTCACAAGACTGCATGATCAGCACCAAATTCCATAAATTATCCTGAGCTTGAATCTGCTTTGAGATCCTGCCACTCAGGAAATTGCAACGTTTTACTACATAACCCCTCAGTCTATATTTTCCTCCACCTCATTCATGCTTTATCATTAAACTCCTGCTTGAGTTTACTGTCCAGATCCCAAGTCATGATCCCAAGTCATGATGTCATGTCACCAAACTTGCATTCTATTTTAGTGACTTACATATATTCATTCTATAGGTTTGCTTGAGTCCCATCTTCTAGCAAAAATTATGCAGTTTTTTATCATGTTTAACTAGTAAAGGAAAAAAGAAAATGAAGAGAAAAGACCAGTCATTGGAATCATCAGCTGCCTTCTGAAATCAGAAGAGAAAAGTGAATTAATGGAATCTGGCCCCAGGATGTTTAAAAAACAGCATGGAGGAAAAAATAAAAACGTTGCCCAGATAAAGAATCTTATACCAAAGATCAAGAGTTTGCCTTGTGAGATCAGAATTCATCCAAGAACAAATAATAAATAGAGAATCATTGTTGGGTTTACATTTTCCAATTAGCGTTCAGAACATCAAAGCTCTGTGAGGATGTCGAATCCCCTCCAGGCCCAAGGAGGGGAGACTCATGGCAACAGCATCTCTCTCTGTGAGGGACTCTCCCTTTCAAGGGTCTTTGTTTAGAATCCTCTTTGCCATATCCCAGTGAACCCCAACGCTGTTCTGTTCCATACACGCTTTGGCCCCAAAATGCCTCTGTCACAACTGAGCGTTTCTTATCTCCAAGAGGATTGAAACCAGACTGCCCTCAAAGGACCCAGAGGCTGTTTAAAAATAGCAGAAGTTTACCTGGTCAAACCTACAGAGCAGAGAATTCTCAAAGATGGAAGAAAAATGTCTAACAGTCAGCGTCTGGCCTAAGCACTCGCTCTTGTCTTTAGCTGTTCCCTCTGCCTTATTCCATTAAACCTCAGTTATGATGGTCATCATTTTCCTTTGAGGACCAAGGGCTGGTCTGTGGGGGACAGAGGCCATAAGTTACTTTTCAAAGACCCCTCAGTATGCTTTAAAAATACCTTGGTTTGGAAAGCAAAAAAAGCTATAGTCCAATGAATTCTGTGACTTGAAAACGTTCATTTTTGAAAAGAACCAACAAGGCATTTATTTTCCTCAAATATATCAATAGAGATGTATGTCATCAAAAATGAATAAATGTCAATGTGAAAGATAAACAGGAAAGACATGAACTTTATAATGGCATAGGAAATAAAATATAAAATGATAACACCAGTATCAGGCAATACATTAGGCACCTAGGTATATAGTTCATGGCTTAAAGCTCATGGATATATAATATCTTTGCATGCTAAGCAGGACATCTTTATTTTAGTATGGTGAAAGGAATTTAATTCCAAAGAACAGTAGTGCTTAGGAGTTTTGTTTGGCATCTAAATCAATTTGTAAAAAGGCGAAGGACATGCCGCCCACAGGCATATATCATTAATATATTCTTCACAGAGTATCAGTGCTCTGCGTGGTTTCCACAGAAGAAGCTGAAGTTAAGTAAATAACATTACCCTAAATCCCTAACCAGAGCTATTCATATAAAGCCTTTATTGTAGCTATCTTCCTGACCATGACTATGTAGCATAGAGATATTGCATTGTTGACAATCAGATAATGTAAATTACATTTGCTCTGAAATAGCATTGACTGTTGCCTTTGAAGCTGGCCAAGGTCAGACTTAAAAGATGGAGAACAAATGCCCATATGGCTTAAGAACTAGATTGCTGTCTGTTGAAAACCAAAATTCCTCGGAGCTATCTAGAAGATGAATGCTAATGGAAAAGCCCCACATATTCTTGCTTGTAAAGTAGTTAAATTTGCTTGCCCTCGGAAAGCATATGGCATTATTTCACCTAGTGGAACTGAAACCGGGTGGGGGGGGGGGGGGGG